>JAJMEW010000163.1:0-230441 GCA_030574395.1 Pichia californica
AAAAAATAATAATAAATATAACCTTTTGTATTTTATTAAAGTAATACTATTATTTGACAAAGTGATTTTATACATCACCATGTATTTTATTATTCTACATATTAAATGAAATGGATATATGTGTATATTTACAATAATTCTTATTTTTCAGCTTCAATACGTCCCCAGCTTTCCAAAACAGCAATGGAAATACTGACAATATCATAGATACCTCTGTTACCACGGATATCGTCAAACCATACACGAACTTCACTTTCAACCTTGGTGTCACCCATATCATTAACAACATTGCATAGAGTATTCATTAAAAGTGGAGAAAATAATGTGTACCATCTGTAGTCCCAAACAAGTAATCCAACTGTAAGTCGTAATAATGCGACATCATATCTCATTGGATCACGAATATGCACAACATGATTGTTAATAATAGTACTTGTATTGAATTTATTGTTTGATATTGACAAACTAGATGAATTAGAGTGTTGTCCAATTGTACTATTAGCATTAGCATTTTCAATGCCATTATTATTAGAAACACTCATAGTAGAAGCATTCCATTTAGATTGTCCTAACAAAGCTGCAGTAGTAATGTTATTTACATTATTATTATTTGTCAAAGCAGCATATTGCAATTTACCTTGAATACCAATTTGCTTGCGTGCACGATCTCTCCAACGACCATATATACCAACTAATTTTCTAGCAGCACGTACACTGAATCTTCTTGCAAGTGCACGTTCATAACATCTCTGTGCATCTCTAATATGACCTAATCTTTCACTAACTAAACCTAATAATTCCCATTCTAAACAAGAACGTGATTCGGTATATGGATCAATATTTTGTTTGTTTGAATTAGAATTTGATTGCTTTTGTGGAGGATTTGTTGCTGAACTATTGGATCTACTACGTATACCTCCCCATAAACCTAAACCTTCAGATGATGATGTAGATTTATTATTCGAAGAAGGAATGGACAAGACATTAGAAGGATCAATACTTGAAGCAGGTTCATCTGACATTGATTCTGCTTGCATCTCTTGTGCACGACAATAAGTATATGCTTTCATATCTTCATATAAAAGCATAAATAAATTATCTAACCATCTCTCACATAATCTCTTTTTATGAATTTCACCAACTGTTTCAGAACCTTTACCTTTATCAAAACCGGCATCTTCATTTTCTGCGATAACTTTTGGATCACGACGCCATTCTTCTTCCATAACAAAAACTTGAGATCTGATACTCAACATTCCTTCCCATCCTAATTTGTGAACAATATCCGCTAAAAGAGAGTAAGCTTTACGAAATGTGGATTTCAGACTACCTGCAGGTAATGTTAATAAGCTTTGAGGTGTAACAATTGAACTATTATCAGAAGAGTGACGTAAGTTCGAATTATTTGATTTTGTTAATTTAGAATGTTCAGCTGCAACATCTAAAGAGTTTAAATCTGTCACTCCACGCAAAAATACATCTTGAGGTAAAGGCAAATGCATATCAGACGCTGAAGGAGAAGATGGAGATGATTGTGCTGGATTTGAAGTTTCACCTTTATTATTTAATTTAGCAGCTGCGCCAGATGCAATTCTTTTTAAAATATACTTATCTTTATGAGTAACCATTGGACATGCATTCAAAGTCAATAAAGCATCTTCAAATTTATTTAAGGTAATATAAATTTTTACCAAATGAGCCCAAGGTGCAAACATAGATGGACTTGATTCAACAGAACGAATTGCCAATGGTAATGCTAGATCAGCCCTTGATTTCTCAAGGCAATATTCAGATTGTAATAATAATAAATGAGAAGCACCTGGAATTTCTGCAATTGATCTTAAATATTTTAATTTATCATGAATAAATTTTACAGCTTCTAATTCACGATTTGAAAGAAATAGAACTTTAGCAATTAAAGCAGATACTTCTGGATATTTTTCCTGCAATCTATACAATACTTCTAATGCTTTATCATAACAACATGTTAATTCAATACACTTAAAGAAAGAATCAACCAAATAATTATTCAATCTACTAGGCACTTGAACATCTTCATTACAACCTAATTTTTCACCTTCACCATATAAATGTTCAAAACCTTGTAAAAATTCAGGTATACTTGTTTTTGGATCTAAGAAAGGATTAATTCTTCTAATTTCTACAATTGAACTAAAATCACCATCATCGTCAGAAGTTATTAAAGATCTAACAATTGAAGAAATAAAACATTCTTCCCACATAATATCAGTTTCATCTGATGGAATAATATCAGAATCAGCATGATTTCCCCATGCATCTAATACTTCCCATGTAACAGATCCAGGAAATGCAACTTTTACACGTAAATCTAACTTTCTAAATGCATTATATGTAGAATAAGTTGCATGAGATACATGAAAAGGTTTGTTTTTACCAAACCAAAGTTGAGGTTCTTGACCAATTATCATAGCAAGAGATTGTAATAATGCGGCAATTGTTGCAACATTAGATGTATCTGCACCTGTATAGTAAAGATAAGTACCAATTGTTTGTAAAGAATTTTGATTTGTCTTTGTTGGTGTACCAATAACTTTTATAAGGTTTACTAAATCTGGTGGACCCAGATCGTTAATCTGTGACAAGATAGCGGTTCTATCTTCAAGGGAAGATCCTGGATGATTTTCTAGTACTCTGTATTTAAATTAAATCAATTATAAGTGGGATATATCCAATAGATTCTTATTGGTTTTTTAATTTTGATAGTCGTTAGTATTTGTTCCATAATTAAGGTGTGTGAGGAGAGGTAAAAAGTCATGTAATAATGTTATATAAGTCATTGAGAGACGGTTGAAAAGAGTTTTGGTACATACTCTGGAATAGATGCTTGTGTAACAACACTCATGTTGACCTGCAGAATGTGTATTATTTTACAAAAGGAAGAAGATGATGAATGGAAATGATGATGATGATTATCAAGAAAGAATTAATGAAATAGCAGGGATAAACGTCCCAAGCTGTCCGTTGTTCATTTTTCTCTCATGAATAACAAAACAGGAGCGAGCCACCAGCCACCATCAGCCATCATCAGCCACTATGGGCTCATTTTGTACATCTTTTGCCTAGACATTCTTAGAGAAGTAGTTACGTTAAGTGTTTGGTTTGTTATATATATATCTAATAAGATTATAAAAGTACAATATATATTTACTGTAATATACAAGTTTTAAGTCTTACGACGTTTTTCTGAAGGTTCATCTTCACTCCAGTCTTTTGCAGTTAAACAATATTTCTCAGGAGGAAGACGAAGACCCCACATTGGCATTACAGCTGGTAATGGTTTTTCATTTCTTTCAGCTGCTAGTTCCATTAACATCTTCTTTGGTGGTATTGGTTTAAATTGATATAAAGTCCTTGCAGCAATGGCTAATCTAATATCTTCATTAGTAATCATTTGATTATTAGATCCACCATTATTATCTCCGTTATCGTTTGAATTACCAGAATTACTAGATATGTTATTATTAACACCTGCACCTCCTGTACTTCCGCCTACTCCACCTAAAGGTCCTCCTCCAATATTACCGGCATTTGATTGTGTTGGATGAGCATAATCATTATATACCATTGCGTCTTGAAGTACTTCACTGGTATATCTGTATGCAAAATCCATTAATTGAAGTGGAACTTGATCTTCATATGCAGTAACACCCTGAGAAGCAAAAATAAGTCTTAATAGTCGTACATCTCTTGGAGTTTGAGCTTGTGTTTGTGTCTGTATGGGCGTCTGTGTCTGTATTGGTGTCTGTGTGTGTGTCTCTGATTGTTGTTTATGTGTTTGCTGTTGTAGTTGTGGCTCTCCAGATGTATCGTCAGTCTCCATAACTGGTATAGGTGTTATGTATATATTTCAGTATATATGCCTACAAATATGGCTATAAATATGGTTGTAAATATATGAATACGAATACGAATGTAGTATATTCTATATTCTCTAATAATAAACAACTACTCAGTCAATCCTCCTTCCAAAATTTGGCTCCAGCGTGTGAGAAAATTGCTTTCGATGCGCAACACAATTTTCTGTCGTAACAGCGACTGCGCCATCATGTTGCACCCTTCCCTCGTCACGTGTGCGTCTGGCATATTCAATCGAATACGTTCTTCCATACGGGCCTGACACTGAAGAGCAAGTTCACGGTACTTTTTGAAAAGGGAATCCATTATGTGCTTCTTTTCCATGAATGTGTCTAAACGGTTGCTGTTATCATCAGTCGACAAGTTTTGACTTTGGCTTTGAATCAGATCAAATATATATATCTCTTGCATCATGAGTGAGTCGTTGTCAATATTAGCAATATTGCTGTGTTTTGCTGCTGCTTTTGCTGCTGTCGATTTTGCTTTAACTGATTCGTCTGCTTTATTTGTTTCTTTTCTTTCTTCTGTGATATTTTTTTTCTGTCTTTTGAAAGTTTCCGGATTATCACTTTTGTAAAAACCATTCTGATTCGATGATGCCTTACGTTTTTCTTTATCGTTAACTTTCACATTTCCATTAAATATACCATCATGAATTGGTTTGGTATCATTCAAATTAATATTTTCAACATTAATATCGATATCTTCATGTAATTTCCTTCTCTTTGGTGAGCTAAGAGGTTCAAAATAATTTGATTTGCGTGTATTAGTATTATTTATTGGACTTTGATTTACACCAAAATTATCATTAGCATCCATTTCGTTCTCAGTATCAATAATAATTGGCTCATTGTTAGCATTACCCATTCTTAAATTAAAATATCTTGTACTTCTATTAAAACTACCCTGGTTCATTCTTGTATTACCATCATAATTTCGATCATTTCGATCATTTTTAATATAACTTGCGTTATCTTCATCGTCATCATCGTTATCGTCGTCATCTTCTTCATCTTCATCATCATCATCTTCTTCTTCTTCTTCGTCTTCTTCTTCTTCTCCGTCTTCATCTTCATTTCCTTCATCATGAACTGCACCATCTTCAGAGCCATTCATAGCATCACCATATTCTTCATCCAAATCAATAACAATTGGATCTTCTTTAGTAATAACGATATCATCATCAGCAATACCATTTGTAAGTTTAGTATCAGTTTCAACTTTTTCATCTTTTTTCAAATTATTGCCATCAATATTTGATATATTTTGTGGTTTAAATCCACCAGTATCTGCCCAGGTATGACTAACTTTCTTATTTTTCTTATTAATATTAATATTATTATTAATATAATTATTAGAGTAATTATTATTGACATTATTATTAAGATTATTGAAAATGTTTCTATCATCATTCATCCATGAGTTTGCATTATCAGCATTTTTTGCAAATGAATTATCCAATTCATCAAGTTCAAAAGAATTGTTTAATTCTTCATCATTAAATGTTTCATCAATAACAGGTTCATCATCATTTACAACATCATCAGTTTGATTTTGTTTGAAATTAAGATTGTTCTGTTGTTCTTGTAATTTTTTATCTCTTTCTTCTCTTTCTTGCTTTGCTAGTCTTTTTTTAGCATCTTCTTCTATTTCTTTAGCTCTTTTACGTGCTAATTCAGCTTCTCTTTCACGAATTTGTCTTTCTTTACGTTCTTTTGCCTCTGTTCGACGTCTTATTTCATCATTTTGTCTTTTTTCATTTTCTAATCTTTCAGCTCTTGCCTTCCTCTCTCGTTCTGCTTCAGCTGCACGATTTTTAATTTCTTCATTTTCTTCTTCTCGATTCCAACTTTTTTTTTTAAATTCATTATGTTGTCTTCTTGCACGTTCATATGCATCCTGTTGTCCTCTTGCAGAATTAAAAGCATTTTTAAAAAATGGTTTGAAATCATTAAATCTTTTGTCATAATAATTATTATATTCATCATTTTCATCATACTCTTCATCGTCATCATCATCATCTTCTTCTTCTTCCTCTTCTTCGTCATCTTCTTGAAAAAAATTGTGATATCCCCCATATTTAAAATTGTTAAAATTTTTAAAATATGATGATTGACCTTTACCAAATGGACCCGTATGAGGTGTAAAATTTCCAAAACCGGATGATGCATTATTATATGTTCTTCCAGTATATGCTGAATAATTAAAATTATTCGGAAATGCTGAAGATGATGATCCTGTACTTTTACTAAAAGTTCTAGGACCTGTATTTAAAGATAAATCATATTTATGTTTTGCATTAGCATCACTTAATATTGTATATGCATCATTAACTTGTTTGAATTGATCTTCTGCTTCTTTTGATGGATTTTTATCAGGGTGTAATTTCAGTGCTAATTTCCTATATGCCTTTTTAATTTCAGAATCTGTAGCTGTTGTACTCACTCCTAATGTATTGTAATGTGTGCTCATGTTTGAGCGGAGGAGTTCAATAGAGTAAGTTAGAGTTTTGTATATAGATGTGTAGTATAAGAGGTGAAATAGAAAGTACAAAATAAAAGATCGAAAATAAAAGACAAAAGATCTCTTGTAATATTGATATTATTATGGTGATGAGGCAAAACAGAAGCCCTTGGCGTATTCCGTCTTTTTTTGTATGTTTACATATAAATATTACATGTCTTCCGTTGTTTCAGTGAGAAATAAGAAATCACAAATCACAATTTGCATGAATATGAAATTTCATATTGAGGAAATGAGAGCTGTCATTATGGATTTGCGGTTTCGGACATTTCACATTTACATTTACTTTTACATTTACTTTTACATTTACACTTACTATCTGCTATTTACTGCACACTTACTCTAACATCGTAAATCCAAAAGCATATAGATTCAAATGCCTCTGTTTTTCCACAAATTCCCCATTACTTCACAAGTTTTCCATATCAGTAAACATTCATATGCATTAGTAAATCTTAAACCAATTGTTTCAGGACATGTTTTAGTTGTACCACTGAGAAGAGTTCCAAGATTATCTGATTTACCAGAATCTGAAAGTATTGATTTTTTTCAAACTGTTCAAAGAGTTCAAAAATTTATTAGTCATATTTATTGTTCAGATTCAATTAATTTAGGTATTCAAGATGGTCTTGCAGCTGGTCAAAGTGTTCCACATGTACATTGTCATATTATACCGAGATATTTGAAAGATGGATGGGGGGATGGAATTTATACTGCACTTGAAGAAAGTGAAGGTATGATGAAAAAAGATTTTATGATTAGAAATGGATGGTGGAAAGATGTATGTCAAGGTATGAATGTTGAAAATGATGATGAAAGAAGACCTAGAACTATGGGAGCTATGGAAAAAGAAGCTGATTGGTTAAGAAAAGAAATGAATCAATGGATGAAAAATACTGGTGAATGGAAACAAGAATTTGATATTGATCCCAACAGCATTGTACAAGAAGAGGGTAAATAATAAAATTTAGAATTATATACACATAATATACATTATTACATTATTGCATTTCTGTCTTTATCTTTGTTCTTTTGTTTAAAGATATATATCTATCTTTATTTGATTAAATCTACAATAAGTAAATCTTGTGCTCTTAATATTTATTTTTATACATATATATACAGGAAAATAAAAAATATAATAACATGAATCAAATACAACTGATTAAGCAACAATTTTATAATGTATCGTTGTTTTGAAGATGTAGTTTGTCTAATTGTTTATATTTCAATTCAGTTGCATGTTGTGCTTTACGATATTGCTTTTGAATTTTAGCTATTTCAATTCTTTCTAAAATTCTCTTTTGTGCTAAATATTTATTAAGTTTTCTTTCACCACCATTCTTCTTTGGATGTAATTTGATTTCCTTAGTTGCATTTAAAATAGATGTTGAATCATTATTACTTAAACTTGCAGTTTTTCTATAATTTTCAACTTGTTCAAGTATATATTTTCTTGGTTTAACATCTATACCTGCGGCCTTCATTTCTTTAGAAGTAGAAGTGAATAATGCATCCCATGTTGGAAATGCCTCACTAAATTCAGTAGTATTACGACCTATATGCTGAAGAAAACTTGCAACATCAGTTATTTCTTTAGTTGGTTTTGGAATAGTTTTTGAAAGTGGAGATTGTTTAAGCACACCTGCAGATGTTGAAAATAGACGTCTAGAGAACATAGTTGGTTTATTATTTAAATAGTGATTAACGAAAGAAGGAATAGTAACTTCATAAATAGAAAAAGGGTTGAGAATCATGATTCCAATATGTTATAGAGTTTTGTGTTTTGTCAATGTTTGAAATTGCTGAAAACTTCAATTTATGTGCAAGACATCCGACATCCTTACACCGCGTCGATCGACGCAATATTTGATATATTTTCAAAAATTATCTAACGCATTTGTGTATGTATGTTAAGGGTCAAGGCCACTTAAATGAACTCCATAAAGTATATATACATCTGTATATAATTACTTATTGAATGTATCTAGATAACAATTAGTTAGAAAGTTTTAAGGTGAAAAATATATAGAAAAACACCATCATATATGACTGAAGTTATTCAAAAACAAGAATTAGATGAGTTAGAATGGAGATCACCTGAATGGATTAATATTTACGGATTAAGAACTGAGAACATCTTAGAATATTTTTCATTATCTCCATTTTGGGATAGACAATGTAATAATCAAGTTTTAAAAATGCAACGACAATTTCAAGCCAATTCAGGTGGTATGGGAGAAAATGGACAACCTATTATGATGATAATTCCAACATTTGATGCAGAATTGAGGAAATTACGTGGTATAGAATATGTTGTTCATATGATAAAGGAACCAGATCTTTGGGTTATTAGGAAACAAAGAAGAATTGGTGATGGAAGTGCAGCATATAATAAATCTAATATGACTACAACAATGACACAAGAAGCATACCTTGGAGGTGGACCTGGTTTAGGAGTTGTTGATGATATTGTTGTTTTAGCTGATTTCTTTTGTGTTGGTAGTAAAGTATACATGGCAAGTAATGTACATTCTATTTTACGACAAGGAGTTTTGTCTCTGTCACGTGCGCTTGAGGGTGCGGCCGATCGACTTGGCCACTTTACCGCCACTTCACGTGCTGCGAGTAGCAACGCCACCACCGCCACAAGTGGAGTGGAAGAATCCCAAATACAACAATCCCTTGGTCGTGTCACAACAGCCAACTCTGCAACACCCGCTACACAGCCAGCAAATGAAGAGTCGCTTTTTCTTCTCACTGTGAAAGGACTGCGAAAGTGAAAGAAAAGAGAAAAGAAAGCAAAGAAAAGAGAAAAGAGACAAGTGAGGGGATGAAGAAGAGCTCTATTACTGTTTATATTGCTTACTACTTATATATAGCTTATACTACAATACAACTTGTTCTGATTGGACACAGCAATATCTTTCAGTAGCTTCTACACACATACACAATCACACACACAGATATGAGATTCACAGCTTTACTAAGACAAGCAACTGCTGCTGCAGGAAAAACTCCAGTGTTGGTCAGACCTGCAACTGGTAATCCAACAGGTATCACAGGTATTTACCAACATCCAAATCCAAGAC
This sequence comes from Pichia californica, assembly GCA_030574395.1. NCBI lineage: Eukaryota > Fungi > Ascomycota > Pichiomycetes > Pichiales > Pichiaceae > Pichia > Pichia californica. Next base: position 9,513 of record JAJMEW010000163.1, read on the forward strand.
CTGCTCTTATTTCTCTTTATAAAGCAACTTTACAAGAATTAGGTGAAAAATTCCCTGCAGATTCTGTTTATAGACAATCTGTTGAAAATTTAACCAAATCTAGATTAGCAATTGTTGAATCTAATGAAGTTATCGAAAAAATTGAAAATCAAATTGGTTGTGGTTTAATTGAAGAAGTTGTCATTCAAGCTGATGAAGAATTAGAATTATTAAGAAAAATGGCCGAATGGAAGGCTTGGGAACCATTACATGAAAAACCTTTAGAAGATCAATGGGTCTATTTTGGTAAAAAAGTCTAATCACTTTAAAATTCTAATATATTCTTCATTTCACTTAAAAAACAATTACTATACATATATATCCGCTGTTTATTATTTATTTTTATAGTTATTCATTCTCTTCATTTATATATAAATATTCAAACTTAACATAGAATTACAAAAGTTGTTCTTTATGAGTAAATTTTATTCTTGAACGATTATTATCCGTAAACGATTAAATACACAGTTTTATAATATCTTTAAATAGGTTAAATTTATCACATAAGAAATAAGAAAGGAAAGGAAATTATTTAGTACTGCTCAACTTATTAATGCAAGTAGAATAAACATAACAATAATAACCACCACAATCAGAACACAACTAAACCGACGTCTTTTACGATCCCAACTATCTGCTTTCCTTAATTCTCGATCAGCATATCTAGTATTTTCCAGTGTACTATAAATATTACTTTCAATATTATCAACTAGTTCTCCTTGATTATTCACTAGAGTATCCATATCATGAAAAATTTGGTTTAATTCACCAACACTATTAACAATTTTGTTGATTTCAGCTTCACGTTGAATTGCTTCGTAATGTTGAGCTTCAATTTGTTCAGCATTTAATGGTGTATGTTGAATTTGAAATACCTTACCTCCAATCATTCCCCGACTGGTATTTGTATCTTCAAGAGCTTGATTATCTCCAGGTTCATTATTAACTGACAAATTGAGTATATCTGTTGAATTTAAGGGATGTTTCTTAATTTCTAATACTGTAGCTTGCATTTTTTCTAACAATATTCTAGTTTCATTTACTCCCTTTCCTAGTTTTTCAACAATAAGATGTTTCCTCTTATCATCTTCATTATCTGTATAATCACTATTATTATCATTATCATCCCTATATCTATATTTATCACTATCAATATGTGATATTTTTTCTAAATCCTTAATATCATCATTTAAGTCGTCTATAGAGCCACCAATATTTGTAAAATGTATCTCTATCGTTTCAATCTCATCATAATTGATTACATTGTTATCATGTGCGTGCCTTTCAAGTATGTTTATCTGTTTATCAACAGATCTTAATTGTGTTGTAATATTTAATAAATGTCTTGATATTTCATTGGAGAAACACTCAAAACTTTTAGAATTTAATTCTGATTTAAGTTCATGTAATGATATGTCTGTCATATCAATATTATGATTTTTTCTCTTTTTGTATATATAAAAAATATTATAATATATTGAAGATAACAGTAACTACTAGTTTATATATTATGCTAAGAGAATTTATGAGGGCAATTTCCTTTATTTTTTTAGGCGCAATTTTTAACAATCGTTGTGTGTATAAAATTTAAAATCGATGGCTCAGTACTAAGCATTTTCTATAAAAATAATAAAATTAAACTAATATATAACCAAAATAAAGTTTCCTAATAAGTACATGTAAGCGTGAATATATAGATATTAGATATTTATAAAATATAATATACGTATATGTTTGTTTGTTTGTTTGTGTTTGTGTGTATGTGTATGTGTATGTGTATGTGTATGTGTATGTGTATGTGTATGTGTATGTGTATGTGTGAATATCAAAATCAAAAAGAACTAGTCAGTAAGTAATCAATTAAATTTTCCGATTTAAAGCTCAAATTATAGAAAACCATCTTTAATGAAAACATCAACATGTGCTTTAGTATGTTGAGCTTTTAACCTTTTCATCTTCTCATCATCATCTTCTCGTTTGATAATTTCACCTTCAGATGAAAATATATCTGACATATTAAGATTATTTTTTTGACAATATCGTTCAGCTCTAAATTTCATTTCATTTAACATATCTCTTAACCTTGAATTTTCATCATTTAAATCATCAACATCTTGTTGTAATTTCTTTTGTAAATTTTTCTTCTTTGCACGACATTTACTAGCTGCTATTCTGTTTCTTTCTAAAATTTTTGTTCGCTTCCAAGCATTTGTACCTGGTATTGGACCATTTGGATTAAAAATTACTTCGTTGTTGTACATTAATTGACGAACAGGTACACCATTAGTATCAACTTCAATTAAATCATCTGGTAATACACTTAAATCGGTATTACCTTGAGTTGCTGATGTTTGATGTTGTTGAATATGACCATCATTTTTAATATTAGAATTACTACCTGAAGAATTTATATGAGAAATAGAATTATTAGATTGTGGAGGAGTATCTGAAGCATTTGAATTTGGGTGCATTTGAGAATGAACCATCATACTAATTTGACCAATTTGGCCATTAGAAATAGATAAACGTCTTGATGGTAATGGTTGATTAATATCAAAATCAAATGCATATGGGTTATTATTGGAAAATAGTTGTGATTGTTGTTGATGATGATGATGATTTTGTTGTTGCTGTTGTTGCAATTGTTGCTGTTGATGATGTTGTTGTTGATGATGATTTTGATGTTGCTGTTGTTGATAATGAAGACTATGAATATTATGATGACTTTTATGATTATTAGAACGATTAAATTGTTGTTGTGTTTGATCGATTTGTTGGTTTGGAATATTCTGTAAATTCAAATAGTTTGCACTAGTTCCTGTTGTTGTGGAATCCACTACATTTGTTGATGTTGTTGTGGTGGTAACATCAGTAGCAGGTAAATAATCCAAATTAGTATTGGCGCTAGTTTTCAACAATGCATCTGCTGAATTTGGGGTTGATTTTGAAGGATCAATTAATTGATTTGAATGTTCATTTGAAGAAGCAGGTGATATTTCGGATATATCTCTGATAACATTGTTTACAGTTGAGGTATTGTTTGTAAAACTGTGATTATTTGGAATTTGTCTCTGTTGATTAGTATATGATGATGAATTCATTCCATTATTACTATTTGAAAAGTTTAAATAATGAGATGAATATTCAGTTAATGGAGGATTAATTAGCAAAAAATTTTGAAAGTCTTGTGGATCCAAATGAAAATTTTCAAAAGAAAAGCTGGATGAATTATTCATCTGTGATGGCATATTTGGTTGTTGTTGTTGTTGTTCTTTTTGAAGTAGTTGAGGATCTGGAATAAGTGGATCTGCTTCTATTTTCACTATAGGTTGAGTAGATTGAATTGAAGGTACTTCAAGAGCGTCTAGAGTAGCTGCTGTTGGTGATGTATTTGTGGTTATGGAAGGGATGACACCTGTAGAATCAGATATTCTTGTAATGGGGACAGTATCGTATACTGAGCCATAACTGTCCATGATTAAAGTTGTATTTGGTGATTATAGATGTATATCTCCAGTGTGTATAAAGCTACAATATATAAATATATAACAGACTAAGAAGAAAGATATGGATGGGTTTATACAATCTCTGCAGTATCTAAAAGTGTTGAGTACTTGCACGACGTAGTGGCAGGTGCATAAATTTATCAAATTCAAAATTGCATTCATTCATTATTCATTCATTCATTCACAGTTGCTCACTCACTACTCACTACTCATACTCACACTAATTCGTCAATTATTAATTATTAATTAGTAAGTAATTAACCGTAAACTCGGCACAAAAGAGGAAATGCCGAGAGTGGCGCTGCGCGCTGCGTGTGGGTGTGGGTGGTTGGCAGTTGGTAGTGGGGTGAGTTGGTCTGCTGCGACAGGGCTCATGTTGTGCGTCTCTTCTTAGCTGGACGAGGACTGGAGGTTGCGACGTTGTCTTTGTCGTGGTCGCAACATGTTTTTGGTGCTGTGGCGGTGTTCACTGCATCAGTAGCTGTGGCAGTTTTTGTAGTGGTGTTTGTCTCTGTGTTTTTCTTTTCTCCTGTCCACACTGGACTTGATAGGAATTCATTGATATCTTGAATTTTGGTCTCTTCTGGTGTCTTGAAATATACCCCCCGATAGTATACAAGATCTTGGATACTCTCTAATATGTCCTCACGAGCAGTGTGTGCACCTTTCTTACGTGGTCGACTAGCTGCTACAATTGGGTTGAATCTCTTAGAAATCTCCATTATTGAGCTAACATCAATAATTCTATACATCAAGTAATCAACAACACGTGGCATATCCTTTAACATAAACAATCTATCCATATGAACACTGTTACCTGCAAGAATACCAACACCTTTGTTCATATATTTAGATATATATGTTAAAAGTTCCTCTTCAACTTGTTCCTTTGTCTTCTTTGATTCTATAACTTTTTCAGTTAATCCAGATTGACCATGATGTAAAATACACCATTCCCCCATAGCATCCATTTTCTCTTTACTTTCATGAATAACAGATTCATAACCAACATCATCAATTAAATTCAAATTCTTGTCTGTTATCAAACAACAAATTTCAATAATGGTATCATTATGATGATCTAAACCTGTCATCTCACAATCTATCCAGATAATAGGTTTAGATGCATCATGTTTTGGATCCTTCACCTTTTCTTGAGCTTTTTGAAGAATTTCAGATGCACTCAATTTTTTGGTTTCATTTTTCACAACCTTAGACGTGGTTGCAGCACTTTGTCGGGAAAATATACTAAATGCTCTTTTTAGCATAATTATCAGTTGCCTCTATAAATAATATTCACGAAGTACAGTAAAACTAGGACAATAAAAAGATGTTTCCATCTCAGCTCCCATTTCCTGCTTTTAGACTTCAGAGACAAAAAAATTCTTTCCCGCATTGAGCATTTTTTTTCGAGAGGATAATAATCATTGTTACGTTTATAAACATTTATAAAAATTTGTACAATATATAGATTATTACTTATCTTGTTTTGTACTTACTTCTCAACACTTCTTTTATGTGTTTTTTCAGATATTCCAGTTTTATCTGTATACATATTTAGTAAGTTTTTTATTGTTATTTTTATATTTTGTTTGAATAGATATTAGCATAATTGTGCAGATTATAGATTATAGATCGCAAACTTACGTAATCAGCAACAATTTTTTTTAGATCAGTTTTTAATAGTAAGAATGACTGTCCTCTCGAAAAAAAAAACAAAAAAAGCTTTTTCAAAAAGCAAAGTAAATTTGACTGTCGTTAGTCGTTACTTATTCAACATAGAGAGAAAGGTTGGTTAAGCTTGGCTTTAATGTTGCTAGGTTTCCCCAAGTCAGAATAGTAGCTTCAAAAAGGTCACGTAGAGATGTTTATGTTGACAACCACAGTGCTTTGAAAGAATACAATCTAGATATTCTTAGAAATAAATGGGGTTTGTTGGTTATTGACGAAGCTCATTCGGTCTCATTAAATGTTGAATATAGAGCTGATGTTATAGATGAATTTAAGAAATACAATTTTAATAAGTTTAAGAAAATCATTTTTTTATCAGCCACAATGCCAAAAACGATTGCTGTTAATGTTTGTGCTAGACTTGCCATTCATTCTTCTTTCATTTATAGTAACTTGATTCATTCTTGTTCAAATGTTGGTAAAATTTTAATTTATCAGAGAGAAACAAAATTTCGTCATCCAATTGAAGAACTTAGAGATATCTTAAATATGTACTGTGATAAATTCCATGTTAGAAAAGCTGTTGTTTTTTTAGAAGTAAATATGTTTTGGAATCAATGTACAAAGATCTTGACAAACAATATCCAAAATCATACGCATGGTTGCCAACAGCTTTGAAGCTACTGTTCTGACTTCGTAAAACCTACCAACATTAAAGCCAAGCTTAACCAACCTTTCTCTCATATCCGCTTCCAATGCTGAATAAGTAACGACAGTCAAATTTACTGATCTAAAAAAATTTGTTGCTGATTACGTTAGTTTGCGATCTATAATCTGCACAATTATATTAATATCTATTCCAACAAAATATAAAAATAACAATAAAAAAACTTATTAAATATATAAATATCTGAAAAAAACACATAAAAGAAGTACTGAGAATTAAGTACAAAGCAAAATATGTAATAATATATATAGTACTATTTTTTATTAATGTTTATAATAGTAAGAATGAGTATCGACTATCGACTATCCTCTCGAAAAAAAAATGAGTGAACTTTTGACTGGAGCTTAGCCAATAAAAGTAGTTTCTTTTCTAGGTTTAAATTGTGAGAGAGAAATATATATATATTAAAAAAAAAGAAAAACATAGTAAATATTAAGGCTAAAGATACTTTAAATAAAATAATATTAAGATTGTTAATTTACTCATCATTGACACTAAAGTGTGAAATATAGTTATAATAGAATGAAATCGATTGTAAATGTGATTCTATACTAATCCATTCGTTTGGGCCATGTGCGTTGGAGTTTTCACTATGACCCGGTTGTACCCTAAAAATGTTATCCGTTAAGTCCCAATAATGTTTAGTATCAGTGTTACCTGTCATAATACCAGGGGTGATGATGATTTTTTTGCCTTCAGTGAATTTTTCAGGATAAACTTCATCTTCATAAAAGGATTTGATTAATCCAGTGAATTCTCTGTAAAATTCACTATTTGTTGGTGAAACCTTAGCTGGTAATAATGGTGTATCAAAAAATGAAATTGTCAATTTACCATTTATGGTTTCTGGAAAAATGTCCTCATCATCAACTGTTAAACCAATATCATAACGCTTTGCAGTGCCTTTACCAAGAGAAGTAGCTTTTTTAAGAATAGTTTCTGGACTATTACCATAAGATATTCTATGATTGATAATAGTAGTAACATCTCTTGGTAATGAGTTCGCCTTGTCACCTCCATCGATAATATCAATTGCTTGGGTAGTTCTAAAATTATATTTGATATGTGGATCACTTAAACCATAATCAAGCAAAATTTCTTTAGCCTTTGTATCACTTCTTGCATTAAGGGCAGCATTTTTTATATCTTTTGGTAAATGACCTTGCTCAGCAGCACATTCAAAAAATTCCATCATTGGATTTTCCGGAACCAAAAGTGGGTCGTATAAATTAGATTCGTATTCACTTAAAAATGTTGACATCATACCAATAGAAGTATGATCTCTTGGCATTGATGAATGACCACCTGGTGTATTGATTTCAATCTTAAGATCTGTATAACCCTTTTCACCATTAATAATCATTGAATAATAATCACCCATAAAATCAGTGAACATCTTTGGACCTTCATCAACAATCGATTCCATAGAATTAGGACCAAATTTCTCAAGCAAGAATTTGGAAATATAAAATGCACCATCTCTACCGCTCCTTTCTTCATCATAACCAAACGCAAAAACTACACCTCTTTCAAATGTACTTTTTCCATCAGAAATAAGTTTTTCCATAGCCTCCATTAAACCAATTAGTAGATTCTTACAATCACTAGCACCTCTACCATAGAATTTTTCACCATCAAATCTACCACTAAATGGACTTTCTAACCAATCATTTGGATCACCGATTGGAACAGTATCCATATGAGCAGTTAACATTATTGGTTTCAAGTCAGTGTTAAGACCTGGAAAGTGGAAAACCAAACCGTAATCATGAACAATGTCGATTTCAGCAGTCTCATAAGTTAAAGGATATGATTCTTTTAAAAAATCGTGAAACTTTTGCATTTTTGTATAATCATTGTTTTCATCAAATACAAATGTAGGAATTTGAATAGATTTAGAAAATCTATTAATAATACCTTCATGATAATCCTTATTAGTAAGAATAAATTGAACATTGTCGTGTTCTTTTATAGGTACTTTAGAAGGAACTGGACATAATGGTTTTTCGTATCTAACGATTGAGTTTTTTGTGGTGGTATTTGTAAAGCCAAAGTTTGATGAATTAAGAAATCCAAATAATAAAGCTGCAAAAACTAATAAAATCAATTTTTTGACAGTAAATATACTACTTTTATTTTTTGTATTCAAGAGAGACTCCTCGTCTTCTAGGCAAATGTATTTTTCTTTGTGGAATTTCATTTTCATTAGTTAAGAAGTACCGAATATAAAGAACGAACTATTTACAGGGTTCATAAAAGAAGGGAGGTCCTTTTGATAAAGAAATGTTCTTCCTTTTAACATCTAACTCTCAACACTCCGTCAATACATTGCTTATCGCGTTAAAAAAAGAGCGGATCTGGTGGAAAACTCAAGTTCCGCCCAACGCCCAACCCATAAGCTGAAAGCAGCCACACTTTATAAGGGAGATTTATTACTTTTCGAATATATATGCTGTTAGGAGTTATTGTATGTATATATCTACATGTCAAGAAACAAAAAACACTATGTGCTATGTGTTATAGCCAGGAAAATGTGAGTTCATAAAAGATAAAGGAATGTGGTATTCTTATCTTCTTTCCCGGGAAAAGTCAGGGGTATGGGGTACGTTTGTATTTTTGATTTTTGGCGTTTCCGATTGACTTCATCCGAAAGTGGCATTTGGCATTTGGCATTTTCCATTTTCTAATCGCAAGTCGCTCTCGGCCGTAACAAAAATTGATCGATGGCCGATGGCCGTATTAACTTCAACCAAAATATAAATTTTAGAAACCTAAACCTAAAACCAAAAAAAGTTCAACGGTTAACAGTTGAAAATGTACAGTGAAAGATCACAAGTTTACCAGATGATGATGACGATTATGATAAAGAAGATAATGATATATATTACTTTTCTTCCTAAACATTACTTTTTTTTTCTTATTTTTATCAGTTAATTGTTTCATATCAATAAAAGAACTCAACATGTCTTTGTCAGATCCATCAAATACACAAAAAGGAATCGATAGTGAAGCTCTATTCACAGAGGAGGTTATTGAAGAAAATTATGGTGCACTTATTGAAAATGTTGAAAGTAATTCTTTAACAGCATCATTATCTCATATATCATCACTCTCAAATGATCCAAACCATGGATATTTACTTCCATATCGTCAAATAGTTGCAATCTTAATTCCTCTATATATGCTAGTTTTCTTGACTTCCCTTGATGCAACAATCTTATCCACTTTAATGACAGAAATCGCATCGGATTTAAATGCCATGCCATATATCTCTTGGATTGCAACCGCATATCTATTTTCAACATCCATTGTCCAACCTTTGGGAAAACTAAGTGATATTTTTGGTAGAAAACCTGCTTTATTGGTTTGTATTACCGTGTTTATTGTTGGTTGTTTCCAATGTGCAACTGCTATGGATGTGGTTTCATTTACTAGTGGTCGGTTTTTGAGTGGTTTTGCCGCTGGTCTGTTGTCTCTTACATCTATTATCACTAGTGATTTAATTCCACTAAGAAATCGTGGTGTTTATCAAGGTTTAACCAATGTTTTTTTTGCTCTTGGCTCCACTGTAGGTAGTACATGTGGTGGATGGATATCAGAACGTTGGGGTTGGAGAATGACATTTTGGTGTCAAATACCAATTGGTATTTTTTGCTTTCTGGTTATCATGATATTTTTTAATTTACCAACTTTACCACATGAAATTGGAAATGAAAATGTTAAAATGAATGAAAAGGTTAAGCAGATTGATATCGGTGGTATATTTTTAATTGCGTTAAACTTGTTTATTATGATTTTAATGACGAGTGTTTCATTTAAGAGTTACTCATCTTACATTGTTTTAGTTTTATGTTTGTTTCTTGGTCTATATACCTTATACAAAGTTGAAAGTGCACATTCATTTGCTATTATTCCGCTTCACTTAATGAGCAATATAACTGTTCTTGGCTCATCTTTAGCTAATTTATTTGGTACAATGTTTTCTTATGTTTTAATGTTTTATTATCCAGTTTATTTGACAACTGTTCTGGGTATAAAATCTGATGGTGTTGGCATTAGGTTGGTACCATCTATTGTCTCAGCATCAGCATCAAGTATATTTTCCGGATTATACATGAAATGGACTGGTAAATACTTAACATTTATCAGAGTTTTCAATGCAATTGGATCTTTGGGTATTATTTACTTACTCATTCGAACTCGTCCAAACACTTCACCTACAGTTTTGGAACAATTTACTTTGAATCTTCTTCCAACTGGGTCATATGTAGCCACGTTGACTGTATCTTTACTTTCATTGATTGCAGCTGTTCCATTTGAATATCAAAGTTCAGTTACTTCAATTCAGTATTCATTTAGAAGTATGGGTTCCACATTAGGTACTTCAATTTCATCATATCTTTTTACAAGCAACTTACAATATTGTCTAGTTACAAAATTGGCAAAGAATAAACCAGCAGACGTGACGGATGCAATTTTAAAGAAAACAATAAAAGCTGCATTTCACGATGCAAACTATGTTAGATCTAAAGATGCTCCAACTTGGGCTGTGGATTTAATGATTGAATCATACAATGTTAGTTGTTGGAATACATTTGTTTTTGCACTTGTTATGTCCTTTTTAGGACTTATTGCTATTAGCGTGATTAAAGAAAATAAATTACACTCAAGCGTCAAGAGATGATACTAAAGATTATATTATCTCTTGTTATTCTTTTAAGTATTTAAAATTAAATAAATTTTAGATATATATTTGTGTGAGTTTGGTAGTGAAATATAGATAATCCTTGCAAGGACTAAATTGAAAATGAAAATAAAAAGTAAAATAACAAATAACAAAAAGCCAACCTTTTAATGGCTCAATAAGGCTATTTTGTAATCGAAAGCTGAGATTTTCGGGTAAAAAATAATAATCTGAGAACGTTATGAAGCTACTCTTATTAAGAATTTTCGATGTTTTTCTGTTAAAATTAAATTTATAACATTTGTTAGCTGATTGTTTAAAAAACTAGAAGATATATTTCAATTTGAGTAGGAAAGAATAATGGCAGAGCAAGCCATCTGTTACAGGGAAAATTATATGAACTAAAATTAGAGATAAATGTTAAGTTTATCTACATCAAACATTATTTCTTACTATTTCTTCTGTACTATTTCTTATTTGCAATCTCATTTTATACTTTTTAGGTGGTTAGGATCGTTTTCCGTATTTTAATAGAACAATCTTAACTACAGTCCTATGTATTTTAATATTGTTTGTATACTATTACAAATTGCAGAATAAATTTTTAAATTAGTTGATTGCCCATATGTTCACATAACCGTCATCACCACAACTAACAACAGAGGAGTCATTACTAAATTGAACACAATTGACCTCTCTGACACCATGAGAAAGCTTATGTGATGAACGAACAACCCAAGATTTATCATCTTTACGTTCATAAACATATAAACAACCGTCGGATCCACCGCTAACTATTTTACCATTCCGACTATCAACACTATAAACAGTGCCTTCGTGCCTTTTGCCTACCTGTTTGAATTCTTTAGAAATACTCCATGATTCCACTTTCTTGATTGTATTTGGTAACGTATTTCCTTCGTTTTCATTAGAAGGAGAGTATTTATCGCATTCATATACCAAAACTTCTCCATCATCGCAACAGCATACGACAGTGTTATTATCTACCCAAGCAGCACCCCAAACCGTGCTCTCAAGACGTATTAATGCGACACAATTCCACTCATCTTCGTCATAATCGTCTTGTCTCCAAATACGTAAAGTGTCATCATATGAACAACTAACAAACACATTATTATCGCCTTTATCATTCCATTTAACAAATTTTACATCTCCTTCATGTTCACTTAAAACTGCAATACATTCGAATTCTTCGTTCATTGAATCGGTTTCCCAGATCCAAACAGTTTTATCACGGGCACAAGTTGCTAAGTATTTACCGTCAGTAGACCAATCAATTGATTTTACTTCATTTTCGTGACCTTCGATAACAGCAAGTAATTCCCATTCACTTCTAAAAGAATCAGCACCCCAAATCGAGCATGTAGAATCAAAACTACCTAATGCCAAAGTGGGGTATGACTCTTCTTTCGATGGTTTAAACCTCACACTACGTATAGTCTTTGTATGTGTCTGTTCATCTAGTACTGTAACCAATTTAGGATTTTTTGGATCGTTGATATCGTATATTTTACTTGTCTTATCACTGGAGCATGTGGCTAATATAGGCAATTTGGAGTGGACGGAAACTGCCCAAGCGCTTTCATCGTGAGCTTTCATGCTTGATAGAAGTTCTAACTTTTCACCGTCTGTTTCATTCATCATTAGTGTGGTGGGGGTGAAGTGGTTTTTATATATGTTGTACTTAGAAGTGTGGCAACTGTCAAAGGAGTATGATAATCGTCGTTGGAAATATTGAAGATTGAAGATTAAACTCATCCATGAATCATGTAGAATTTATAAGTCAAAATGGAAAAATTATTTTCAGTGAGTGTGCTTTTGTCCAGTTGGGGTAAATATTTCCATGTAGAATGTACTTTTTCTTTTTCCTTTACTTTTATAAGAAAACTATTTCTTTCTAGACTTGAAGCAACCAATGCATCAGTTTAGACTTTTAACACGACCATCGGTGGTGGGGCTTAACTCAAAGGTATCTTTGAATTTATATCTACGTGTAAACGCTTTAAGATTTAAGTCGGATTCCAACACAACTGACAATCCCGAAAACAATGGAGGGAATCCGGACGAAGGTTCAGAGAAAACTAAGGATAGCAACCTTCCAATAAATAGACCTGAAGGTTTCCATGATTTAACTGAAAAATTCAATCCTGATTTATCATCTAAAGTTTCTAAGCCATCTTCAGGTTTACCAGCAATGGATCCATTACTACAAACATTGATGACTAAAACAAAGACAGAATATAACCCTGTTACCAACAAACAACAAGAAGGATACGAATTCAAGGCTCCTAAATCACCAAAACAGCTTTATAAGGAAAAGCTAGCTGAAAAGGCTCGTCCAAAATCCAAATTATACAAAATGTTACCATCTCTGCTAATTTGTGGTGGTTTATGTTGGGGTATTTTTACATACAAATATATGACAAAAGATTCCAACCCAAATATTGATAATGATTCAGAATTATTGAGAGAAGATAAGTTTTTGCCTTATATGGTTTCTTTTAAGCATAAAATCAATGATGACCATTACCTTATTGAATTAACTCGTAAAAATAGAGCTGAGAAGTTAATTCATAACGAACAATTATTTAATGGTGAAAGATTGTGGAGTATCGAAATCATGCAACCAGATATTAATATTGTTAGAAACTATACCCCACTTCCTATGTATGTTGCGGGTATTGATCCAAATACAAAAGAACCACATTTACGTTTAGTAAAAGAACTTGAAGAAGAAGGTAAGTTTATTTTAATTGTGAAAAGATACAATGAAGGTGAATTTTCACGTTGGTTGACCAACCGTAATTTATTAGATGAGATAAAAATTCGTGGTCCAATTGTTGAATATAAGATGCCATTTCATCCTTTGAATAGATATGAAGAACGTCCCCAAATGTCCAACACATTGTCAAGCATCAAACCAGATCCAACCTGGCCGGAAAATATTCCAAAACCTGAGAATTACGTTTTTTATGGTGCAGGTACTGGTATCTTACCGGTTTTACAATTAATTTATTCACCAAATCCACCTCGTGGTTTCATTGATATTTGGTATTCTTTAAAGGATGAATCAGAACTTTTGCCACAAATAAAGACATTAAATTTCTTTGCAGAAAAATGTGGTCGTGTGAAATTTCACTATTTACTTTCCAATGATAAAAATCCAAACCATTTGAATAAATCGAATATCGGTAATCCTACTCTTCCTTATTTCACTGGTGGTTGGGATTTACGTATGAGTGAAGAGGTTTTTAAAGAAAAATTACTCCGTGAAAAGAAGGCTGAAATTCAAAGACAAATGGAAACTGCCAATTCATCAACTCCTATTGCAGTAGAATCATCTATTCCTAAAGATACAGTCATCATTGACTCTACTACAGATGCTCAATCAAATTATATTCAACCATCAGATAGTAAAATTAAGCCCGAAAATGCTTACCAACAATGGACATTTTTTAGAAAGGCCAGAGGTGACAGTACTACACCTCCCCCATCATTTGCATTTATATGTGGTCCTGAAAAGTATATTGCTGATGTTTCAGGTAAACCAGACTTAAATAATTTAGAGAAAAAAGACAATGGACCAATCGGTGGTTTGTTAAAAGATAAAGGTTGGGATTTAAGCAACATTAAGAGACTGCAATAGTTATAGTGGAAATTAAATAAACATATATTTTACATAGATTTTTGTGTATAAAAACGATTTGTACAAAGAGAACAATAACTTTTCAATTAATAACAACATCGATCATGAAATCTTCTTCCAATTCGGTATCAGCAACAATTCCATTCATATCAAGTTTCTCGTCATCAAAAAGCAAATCAATTTTGGTATCAGGTGCAAGACCTGCCTTTTCTTTATAAAAGTTAGAGATATCCAATATTTTAGTGTTTGGTCTAACATGGACTTTATATCTCTTTTTATCTTTTCCCACCACAAAAATAATAAACCCGGGTCCAGCATTTTCACTTTCAATGGTGGCTGATTCTTGTTCATTTTTTTCACTAAAATCTTTTGCATCATTCTCATCTTCGTCATCATCATCATCATCATCATCATCGTTAGCATTGAAATCGTTATTTTCCATCATAGTTTGTAATTCAAGGAGTTCATCGATGCTGTATGATATCTGAAATACTTGGTCATTTTTTATTTGCAACTCTACAAGAGTTTTGGTTACGTCAAGATTTATTCCATTTTGCTGTATATTAGTTCTCAAATCAATTGGCAATGAAGCTTTATATTTGTATAATTGCAACAACTCGCTAATAGGTATACCCTGAGAAACAGACAATGTCAAAGAAAATATCCGCTTGGGCTCTTCACTTTCTTCTTGCAAGGAGGTTTTATCAACGTCTATAACTTCATTTATTTTTTCTTTTTGTGGATCCTCAATAATTATCTTAATAAAAATATCATCATTAGCCAGTTGATTCTCCAGATCGGGGGTACTCTTTTGTTGTCTCTTAATATTTTCTTGAGAATGTAGCATTTCTGCATATGCTTCATTAGTTATTAGAGCAAAAACTTCAAAATCAGCTCCATGCTTTGAAATATCTAATAAGTTCTTATATCCTAATAGAGACATACATTTTAAAGAAGGATTGAGTATGATATTTAGTTTTTGTATATACATGACTAATGATCCCCATTCCTCTTGTGTACACTGCGGATTTGCGCCTTCGTTAAACAAAGGCATTAATTTATTAATAATTTTACCGATTTTTGTAGAAGCTTTAACTTGTAGATCATACGATCCAGAAACCTGACCAGCAGCTTGGATATCAATATGAAGTTCAAATTTAACAGATTTTGCTTGATAAACGACACCTTTAATAGTAACTTCATCTCTTTGATATGATTCAAGCAAGTTTTGTATTTCGTTCTCTTTAGCTTTGAGCTCAGAGACATAACTGTTTATTGAAGTTAAAAAATCATCTTTTATTACATCATCATCACTGTCATCGTCACTACTGTTAACAATATGTGTCGTTCTGCGTCGATTTTCTCTATCCAACATGGAATCATAAAATTCAAAGCTACTGTTAGTTTGGTTATTTGATCTTAAAAATTTTGAACTATTTATCTCATCATGTATTTGCTTATTCTTCTCTTGTTCAGATTCGGCAAATGTTGAAAGTCCTAAAATGTTTGTCAATGTTGCTTCCTGTTGATCATCCTCTGTTTGTTTCTGTGATGTTTTCTTGTTTATATTTACACTCGGACATGATGTTGTTGATAAAGTAGCACTAAATGAATTTTCAGATGAATTCAATTTTGAGACTCCTGTCACTAGTGGACTTGGTAAATTTGATGGTGAAACTTCTGATTTAACTTTCTTCACTTTCTTTTTTTTTTTCTTTTTTGGGGGGGAAATTACAGCCATGTCATCGTTGAACGCAAAAAAGTCATCAGATGCTTGCATTTTTTGTATTTTCTTTGGATAAATATTACCCTCTTATTTATTCAAACAAAGAAAAGTAAAAGAGCCAGAAACTAGAAACTATCAGGCTAACTCCTTTAAAAAACTTTCACTAAACAGTAACTATGTACGATCTATAGACAAATTTTGAAATGACTCGCCTTTTTATTTTTTATAGCACAAAGTACACAATACAAACCACATACAAAATGATTCCACTTTCTTTCTTTTCAAACAGTTTCTTATATTTTGTGATAACTCACAATCTACGCAATAGTATATGGATTTTTTTTTTAATGACTGTAGGGATTTTAAGACGTTGCTGTATAAAGTTAGGAAAAGTCAGATACTATTCCAGAGAATCATCTTCGAATTCAACTGTGCACACTATTTCGATAACAGATCCAACATTCAGACTTCCGGACAGATCAACAATATTGAGTGGTATTCAACCAACAGGAACTTTTCATTTGGGCAACTATTTTGGTGCAATTAAATCATGGCATGATCTGAATAATCTAGTAAAGAAATCAGAGGGAAATTCATCGTTATATTTTTTTGTTGCTGATTTACACTCATTAACTGTTCCACAAGATTACCAAATGTTGCAAAAACAAAGACTTGAGGCATATGCTTCCATTATCGCATGTGGTATTGATCCACAATTATCTACAATTTATTATCAATCATGCATTCCTGAAATTACTTCTATTCAATGGGTATTATCATGTTTTTCAAGTATGGGATATTTGAATCGTATGACACAGTGGAAATCCAAAGCCAATTTGAAGGATAATGCAAACGTTTCAGATGAAAATGCCTTAGGTAAGGTCAAACTTGGGTTGTTTGGATACCCTGTTTTGATGGCATCCGATGTATTGACATTCAGAGCAACACATGTTCCTGTTGGTCAAGATCAAAGTCAACATTTAGAATTAACCAGAGAAGTTGCACAATCATTCAATAAATCTGTCGGATCAAAATATTTTAACGATCCACATACATTGTTAACTCCAACTAAAAAGATCTTGAGTTTGAAAAATCCTTTAAAAAAGATGAGTAAAAGTGATAAAGAACCGTTATCAAAGATTTTTATTACAGATTCTGCTAACGAAATTACAAAGAAGTTTAACAAAGCGACTACTGATTCAATTGAAGGAAAACTAACATTTGATTTGGAAAACAGGCCAGGTGTTTCTAACTTGATAAGTATATTGGCAGCTGTGAAGAATAAATCAATTGAGCAAATTGTCATAGATGTTGAAGATTTCTCTAAAAAAGAATTAAAGGAAGCGGTTGCAGAAGCCGTAATTAATGAACTGGAAGAGCCTGCTAAAAAATACAAGGAACTGATAAGTAACCCTGAATATTTACAAAAGTTGAGTGATTTAGGAACAGAGAAAGCTAGAATTGTTGCCAATCGGACACTTAAAGATGTTATGAGGTTAGTTGGAATGAGTAGTTATTAATAAAAATAAAAAAATGTGTATATAAAAGATAAGACAAGCGTCGAAGTTTTGTCCCTGTAAATAAAATAAAGCATCATTAAAAATTTGCGTAGTGCAACTATAACATTATCACAAACTATGATTTATAGAATGTCAAGATCTGAATCATCAGTTTGAGGTAATAAGCCAATGGATTCACTATATTGAACTAAAATATGTTGAACTTCTCTATGTTTCGAGCAGCTTAATATTAAATCTTCTAAAAGTTTCTTCTTGGAATGACCACAAACTTCACCATTTCTGTCAACAAATAAAGATTGTAAAATTTCCAATAATCTATTTTTCAAGTTCAATTCACTTAGTCTTTTGGCGTATATTATCAAAAAGGCTTTGTAATTGTCATAATCTTTCAAATACAAGTAAAAATTGATTTTGTTTTCAAGATGGTTAAGGGAAATTGTTGTTTCCAAATTTTCATAACCTTCTCTCATTAACATCATTTTGGAAATTTTTGTAAAAAACTTTACTTTTCCTCTACGATGGATTTCTTCGTTCGTGTGAGACTCCATATATTCAAGTAATCCAACATTTTTTAAATTTTCCAATGACATGGAACTATCCCAATATTGAGATCCAAATGCCCACCATGAATCACTAATCAAAGACCATGCATTCATATCCTTGTTGAATAAATACCCATTTCCATTACTCAACGTAACTATAGGTATTCCTTGAGAAGTAATTGAGCACATTGTCAAATTCTCACTTCTTGTTAACAATTCACCGTTAACAAAAACCAAACTGTTAGCCTCGACGTTAACATTAATATTATTGGCATTTGCATCACCACTATCTGTTCCATTCGGCAATGAAAAAGATGCTGATTGTGTTGATAATGCCTGACCAGAAGAATAAATGGGTTGTAATAAAGGATATAATGAAATAGGTTTAAAAATTGACATTTTCTTTTTTAAATCCCAAACATACAATTCTCCAGTACATGTGACAGCTAACAAAAAATTATCCTTCATTTCTAAAAATGATAAAGGAGATCCTAAAATTAATGCAGGTAACACTCTTCTGCCAGTTTCAGTATATGTTAGAATTTGTCCTGTCGATGTAGATAATGCCCAATATCTTGTTGAGCCACATACATTGTGAATTTTATGAGGCACAAAATCAACAAATATTTGTTTGCTGTCCAATTTAGAGATTTCTTTCACTAATAATATTCTAGTTGGTTGAGATTCAAAACCATTACCATTTTTTATGGTTAAATGCAAAGAGATATCATCAGATGGTCTATATGATATATTTGTTCTCAATTTGGGGATGGCAATACGAATATTACTAAACGAAATTTGAGGGTTAATTATAACTGAACCAACAAATTCAACAGGTTCTACTTCTCTTTTTTTCTTTATAGAAGATGGAGCATTTGTACCATTTGATACTGATTGTGGTGAATCTTTCTTCATCATCTTTACAACTTTGGAATTAATATCTTTTGGAACGGAATTGGATGGTAAATCATAATTAGATGGTCTTTTTTTAGTTTTTTCGACAACGGGAGTTGTTAGTTTGGATAATGATTCTCTTTCTTTTTTAGTAATCTTTTGTATTGGGGTATTATTAGAGCTATCCTTTGATTTTTCTTTTGATGGAGGAGGAATCAAAACGGGTGTTGTCTCTTTCGGTTTATTACTATTTTTTTCATCAAGCTTTTTTGTCTCTGATAAAGAAAGTTTGGATAACTTTAATTTCTGTGTTTTAGATTTTTCATGTTCCTCCTGTTTTCCTTTCTCTTTCTCTTTCTCCTTTTTCTTTTCCTTTGGTTTTTGTTTTTCTTTTTCTTTTTGTTTTTCTTTCTCTTTCTCTTTTCCCTTTTCATTATCTTCTTCCTTTCCTTTCTCCATTTCTTTTTTTTTCTCTTTTTCTTTTTCTTTTCCTTTTTCACTCTCATTATCATTCACATTGACCTTTTCATTCACATTTTCCTTTAATGTTTGTTCCTTAATTTTATTTTTCTTTTCAATTGTTTCATTTGACTTTACAACACCATCAGGGGAAGGTGTGAGTAATTTAGTAACTTGAGAAATTAAAGATTTATCCAAATGTTTAATCTTAACTTTTTTCCTTTCTATATCAAAAATCTCTTGTTCTTTTTGTTTTACTAAAAGGGGATGATCATTCATAAAATTTCTCCATTTTGTCATTTTTTCAAATTCTAACGGTAAAATTTCTTTAGTTGATTTTTGTAATTCTAATGTAAGTTCATTATTTACATATAATCTTTTGCCAAATAAATTTTCTTTAAAAACAGCAACTAGCATACTACCATTTTGAGGTGTAATGAAAATCATAGAACCATCCATACTCCAACATAAATCCAGCATAAAAGGAGCTGGGCAATTAACAGCATATAATGGCTCAGACATATCTGTTCTCCATATACTTAAAACTGAATCTGTTGATAAAGAAGCTAAAATATAAAATGGTTTACCAGAAGAATCTTCATAAATGCAAGGTGAAAATAAAGTCATATAAGATTTATAACCATAAGCTATTAATTCATTTGATACTTTCCAATCAAATTTTTCATCTATATTATTTGAATTTTTAATCCTTTTAATTAAAGATATTTTCATCGTTTTGTTCTTTGATGTATTTGGACAAGATATAAGTTTATCATCTGAAGTAATTGAAATTTTTTTAATTGTTGCTTTGTTTAATTTCGAACTATTAATTACATTGTTTAAATTTTTAGCTATTGTATATTCAAATTTTCTTCCAAGAACTTCATCATTAACTAATGTATATTTTATAATATTCATTACACGATCATCACCTAATGTCATTAAAAAATTATTTTGACATTTGTCAAAAGTAACTCCTTTAACAGGTATACTAACTTCTTCTGTTGTTCCATCTTTTGGATTAACAATTTCAATATTTTCATGAATATGAAGATTTGTAATAATTTTTCCATAAATAACATCATAAATAATTATTTCATTATTCATTGATGTAAAAGCCATTAATTGATCATCTGCAGACCAAGAAAAATCTAATATGAGACCATTAACATGTTTGAAAATTTGTTGTATTCGACATTTATTAATATCTTGAGGATTTGTAATAATATAAACTTCACCATTTTTATATACAGCTGCTAATAAATTTGAATTAGACATTAAATTAGCATATCTAAGTGATGTAATTTTACTTCTACTTCTAACACCAACAATATTTAAAACTTTTTGAGCATTAGAAATTATTAATGGATCTAAATTTGTTGGTGTTTCAAAAATTTTATTTTGTGACATTAAAGCAGATGATTGTTGTGTTAAATTAACTTGTTCATCATTAAATTTCCCTTGATATATAGATTGAATATTTGAAATTGATCTAATTGATATATTACCATCGACACTTGCTGTTGCTAGATATTCATTTGTTGAATTGACAGATACGAAAAGCGAAGAACCCACATTTAAGAACGTATTGTGCATAAACATAACGTGAAAATGGATTGTCAATGAAAAGTATGATTTTAAATACTAGAATGGAGGGAACCCTTGTAAAACTTTCTGCTGGAAGAATGACGATATCTTTCAAGTATATATATGTATGTACATTTTGGTGTGTCAGTCCTGATCTTAGTATGGGTGTTGTATTTTTTCCAAATATTGTAAGTGCGTGGTAAATGATAAATGGTGAATGTAAAATGGTGAACGTGAAATGTAAGAGTGTTGAAATTGGGAAAAGCGAGAGAGAAGAAAAGAGTGGGAGGTCAATGGTCGGTTACTTATTAATGGTTACTGGTAAGTGGTTGGGGCCTGGTGGTAATGCTGCTGGTTCTTTTTCTGCAGTAAGTGTAACAGGAATAACAACATCACAACAAGTACAGAATGGCATCACAAGATTATGTGACAGACTCGGGTTCAGAATACACAGAATATTGGATCGATTGGTTCTTAGGCAATAAGGGTAACGAATATTTCTGTGATGTTGATGTTGAGTATATTACTGATCGTTTCAACTTAACAGGGCTTAACCAATATGTTGATAGGGTTTCTCTTAGTGTTGATATAATAACTGATCGACAACAGATTAATGAAGAGCAACCAGAAGAAGTTAAACGTCAACTGGAGGAAAATGCAAAATTTTTATATGCTTTAATTCATGCAAGGTTTATTATTACATTAAGAGGATTAAATAAAATGCTTGAAAAATATAGAAATGGAGATTTTGGTTTTTGTCCTAGGGTATATTGCAAACTGACACCTTTATTACCTATTGGGTTAAGCGATACTCCAAGAGTTGAAAGTGTAAAATTATATTGCCCAAATTGTGAAGATATTTATAATCCAAAATCAACAAGACATTCATCAATTGATGGTGCATTTTTTGGTACTTCATTTCCAGCAATGTTTCTACAAACATATCCTGAATTAGTTCCAACACATAATAGTGATATTTTTACACCAAAAATATTTGGATTTCAAATTCATGATAGTGCAAAATTAACAAGGTGGCGTTCTTTACAAAAAAATAAATTAATTTTAGACATGGAAAAGAAAAATATTGATCATGGTGAAGAAGTTCCTGGTGGTTTTGCAAAGCCAATTCCTGAATACGAAAGAGCAGTAAAAAATTCTGCTAAACGTCAAAGGGAATATCGTTCAAGGAATTAACAATTAATCTTAAACTACTTTATGCTTTCTTTACTACCACTAATATTGATCCTTAGATCCCTATAAATAGCTGATGTTTGTTTTATTTTTAATCATGTTTTTAATTTTCTTTATATATATAAATCTGTATTTTTTTTCATTTAAAAATAAAATCTAAATAAATTACCAATTTACATATCAGTAAGAAGTAAGTAAAAGTTCGTTTCTTAGTTAATTGTTGATTGTTGGATGTGTGCTTACGTAAACTTTATAAAAATAAACTTCGATGGAATCCCATACGTGCTATGCATGAGATAATCTTATAAGATTACAGGATTAAATAAATTAAATAAAGAATAATTGTTTGATGTATTTAAATTAAAGTTTTGAGACAAAATTGGAAGAATTTGGTAAATTATTAACATTTGACCTTTAAATAAAATTTAGTAAATGCTTTGCATTATTTGATATTTTTAAAATTGAAAATTTGGAATTTTAGAAAACTGTAAATATCTAATGAACATTTCAATATAAAGCATTAAAATGAATTAAAATGGTATTATAAGAATATTCTTAATATTAAATGGTTATAAAATCAAAATAAAATCATGTTTAAAGGATTAATGATCTATCATTCGTTAATTTAATATAACAACAAAATTTTGTGTCATAATATTACGTAGTACAAAATATTATAATGTGGCGGTGCACACGTGACATGTGGCGCAAATTATAAAACTCGTAAATCGTAAATTACAAATTGATCAAAGATCGTATATACATTTTCCGAATTGTCGGATCTGTGACAATCGACTTAATTTTATCTGATGATGTGGAAAGATCTGAAACTATTTTTTTTAAAAATTATATTAATTATAATTTGAAACAGATTTTTATGTGGCATTGTCTCTATATTAGTAACTTAGTCCGTAAAGCATAGAGGCTGCATGTTGCATGTAGCTGGACATTGTGGATATTACGGATAAGGCAAATCATTAAACCGAATTAGGCCAGGACGGAGACTTGCGGCAAAAATCGAGAAATCCCCGGCTTTGAGCCACCAAGACCGACAAGGCCGGGTAACTGCTAAAAGTTTTTCTTGTCACCTGCTGGATCCGTTATCAGTACTATTATTTCCACTAATAATAGCTGCTTTCTTTCCCTTTTTCCACTTTTCATTATAAAAAGAATTATATATATTGTAAGCATGTATAGTATATGCTGCAATTTCAGATCATCATTTGAAGTACAAATTAGTGAAAATTGCAGAGTTAAAGTGAGGATTCTTAAGATTGCTGCACCCTGCACTCAGCTGGAAAATCTTGCAAACTATAATCGACCCATTTTTTACTATAACTTTAATTTTTGAATTTATTTTTTGACTAATTTGCTTTATAAAAAATTTGCTAATTATCGCGGAGAGAATATTAATACGACAGAACTGAAAGGGAAAACTAATGTGAGATGTGATCTAATGGAAAATTTAAAATTAATAAAGATAGGAGATGAGATGATGATTCAGGTTATTTCACTGTCAAATCTGCACACCATTGACTCAATATATATATAGGGGAGTATAAAAAATCAAAGTCTAGTAAAAATTGTAAAATAAGAAAGAGAATTGCAGATTGAAATGAAGAATAAATTTTTTTTAAAAATATAGCTTTAGCCAAAATAAATATTTAAAAGAATTAAAATAAGATGATTTGAAATAAATTAAAAAGGTATTGACATTGCCAATTAACAATGTCTAGAATGTAAAAGGAGTGTTCTAATAACTATATGTATATATGTATATGTAGATGTGTAAAATTTTAAATGTTAAATGAATGGATATTAAAATTAAGAAATAGTAACAGAATTTGAATTTGAAGCTAATCCTAAACGCTTTTGATGAATATCAAAAACGGTAATTAAATTCTTCATAGCGTATTGTCCAAAAGCTAATTCAAAAGTGACATCATCAGGTAAAGTACCAACCATTAATTGACATAAATCATTGGATTCTTTATATTGGTTCCATGAAATTGAAGTTAATGGAATACTAATTGTAGTTGTTGAATCAATATTAAATTTAAGGATAAAATTTTCATAATCTGAACATTTAAAGAATGAAGTATAAGTTGAATCATAAACAATATCACCAAGAATTGCATCAATATATTTTTGTTTCATTAAAAGAGATGTTGAACCAGAATCAAAAACTGATGTTTGAACAGAATCTAATGAAATTGAATCACCATTTGAATTTGAAATAGAATTCATTGGAATTGCAAGATAATATTTTATATTTTCTGTCATATCAAAAAATTTAATATTTGCTGATGTGTCATAAGAACCAATAGTTAATGAACCTGATCCCATAATATCTGCATCCCAAGAAGAAATAGATGAATATTTTAATTGAAAAATTTTATTATCAATAACACCACTTTCATGAAGAACATCAATTATATGAGTTGAAGAATCTCTATTAAGTTCATCAGAATCATAACCAAAACCAGCCCATGAATAATCACCAGTATTACCAGTAATTGAATCTGCTAAACCAAATTTAAATGGTGCTGATGCAGATCCACCAAGTGATAAAGGTGCACTTACCCATTTACCGAAAGCTCCAAAATTACCTCTATAATAAATTGAATAAGAATCATCTGAAATATCAATATTTGAAGTTGAAGTTAAACATGAATTTGATGAACATAAAGAAGATGAAGAATCAGATACACCATTAAAAATCCAAGATGATCTAGAACCTGTATCCACAACAGATTTAACAGAATGACCACCAAGTGATAAAGGGAAAGTAAGTAAAATTTGGTGAATATCAGTATCAACAGATATAATTTCACCTCTCTTTTTAAGTTGTTGAACTAAATTTGGATCATTTTTAAGTTCTGTTTCGAATGAAAGAGATTTTGGGAAATGATCAGATGCAGGAAGTCCTTGAGAGGGAAGAGTATAAATTGCTGCTACTACTGATAATGCAGTTGAAAACTTCATTATTAATAATTGTTGTTGTTGTTGTAAATTGAATAAACTAAATAAAAAAGATAAGAGAGAAGAATATATAAGTAATCAAACAAGGAAAAGAGCAAGGAAGAAAAACAGAAGAATAGAAGTTAATAGAAGGAAAGAAGAAAAGAAGAAAAGAAGAGAACAGAATTATTAAGAGAGAAATTTGACCAAAAGAAAAAAACGGTGATCAGAAAAGACTTAAAATAAGATGAACAACACGTAATTATAACAGGGCACGAGAAAAACAAACTTGGTGCTTAAAGTAAAGGCCTCAAACACTAAGCAATCAATCCAAGCACCAAGCACGATGTGTCGTTAGCGTGGTAGCTGTCAGCGTTTAGCGTGTAAAAAGAGATTAGTGGCTTTATGATTAATAAATTTTTTATAATTTAAATTTTAGCGAGAAAGCGGCTGTCAGCTTCTGATTCATTTCTGCAGAGATTTTGCAGAGCTTCCGCGGATCTTGATGCAGATCACTGCATCAAGATATTCTCTGTAGCACTTAAAGTTTCCTTATTTGGACATTCCAGAGTAGATCTTGACCGAAACAGGGATTGCGCATATATAAGCATGATCAAAAGAAAAAAAATCATGAAAAAAACAAAAAATTAAGAAGTAATTATAAGCTTTAATTATAAGCTTAACAAATTAATAATCAATTTAACCTTTAAATAACGTGTTTATTTAAAATTTAGTAAGAATGATTTACCATTTACCCTTTCAAAACTGGTATGATCTGTAGGAGATTTATTAACATTTAAAAGATTTTGAAATTAACGGTTTGATTAAAGTTGAAAATGACTCATGTTAGCATTATAATAGTTTTTGTTATTATCATCTCCAAACTCAATTATTTTGTATATCATTCTCATTTTTATCATTAACATGTCCAACTTCTAAATCATTCTTATTCCTTTCAAACAAATGCATAAATTCATTAGGAATTTTATCATATGGAGGAGCAAACTCATATTCACCAATGTTATGAAACACATTTCCATATTTTGGGTCCCAATAATTATTTAATTTTTTGAAATCATAACAGGTACTTCTGGCTATAATAATCATAGAAAGTAATTGAGTTCTCAATTTAAATCTTTCATCCATAACTTCATGTGTTACTTTTGGAATATCTGCTAATGTCATCGTCCTTTTAATACTTTTTTTCTTTCTCATAAAACCTGGAAAATCAAGTCCATACATATAATGTAAATTGTAAGAACCACCCTGGTAGTTACAACGTTCTTGAAACTTCTCAAAACAATGTTGTAAATAATTTCTCTTTATTATAGGTTTAGGACCTTCTTTAGCGACTTTATTGATAGGAATTTTAAAAAAATCAACTTGATCAGCTATTTTGTATAAAACTTCAATATAAGGTCTATAATCTAATTCTTTTAAATCACAATAAACAATCGCAGGATCATTTTCCATGGTTTCATACACAATATTAATGAATTCTTCTATGTATTTATCTGTTAAATTATTCATATTAAAAAAATGTTTCATTGTGGATATTATTGCCTTTTTTTGAATTTCTCTTTTGTCGGTAGAAATGAGAGAATTTTCGGTTAATGTGTAAATTTGATTATAGTATTTTTTAAAGTGTTCATATATAACAATAAAACCTTCATGAACTAAACTCTTGATATAATCATCATCTTGATTATCCATTTTATAATCGAAAACCACAGGTTCATTAACTGGATTTAGTTCATTTGAGTTAGGTAAACTTTGTTCATTTGATTTAGGCAAAATTTGTTCATTTGATTTAGGCAAAATTTGTTCATTTGATTTAGGTAAAATTTGTTCATTTGATTTAGGCAAAATTTGTTCATTTGATTTAGGCAAAATTGTTCATTTGATTTAGGCAAAATTTGTTCATTTGATTTAGGTAAAATTTGTTCATTTGATTTAGGCAAAATTTGTTCATTTGATTTAGGCAAAATTTGTTCATTTGATTTAGGCAAAATTTGTTCATTTGATTTAGGTGAAATTTGTTCATTTGAGTTAGGCGAAATTTGTTCATTTGATTTAGGCAAAATTTGTTCATTTGATTTAGGTAAAATTTGTTCATTTGATTTAGGCAAAATTTGTCCATTTGATTTAGGCAAAATTTGTTCATTTGAGTTAGGCAAAATTTGTTCATTTGAGTTAGGCGAAATTTGTTCATCTAAACTATTTCTCATTGCACTGAGAAGTGCTGACTGAAAGATTGAATCAAGTTCTCTTTGCTGGTCAATATCAAGTTTCTGCCTTTTATTAGATCCAGGTTGCATTTCACGTTCACTCATTGTTCTATATACAGTTAAAGAAATATAGTTACAGAGGTAAATAATTTTGTATAAAGAACAGTGTATTCAAAGCTACCAGTAATTAAAAGCTGATTTTGTTGGAAACCCGTTGATTTTTCAACTATGGCCTTGAGATATTTGTATACAGTGCTTGTAAATAATCTGACTTCTGTAACTTGTATTTTTGACTGTATGTTGTATACTAGGGAATCCCATCACCAATCCACGTTTCCTCGCGTTTACCCCCGGCAACAGACGGTGTATAGGGTTGCTTAATCTCAATTTTTAAGGCTTCATTATTCATGATTTCAACTTCTTATCATCCTTTCCGCTTTTCTTCCCAACCGTTAACCAAAGCTATGTCTTCTGTCATTGAAAATGCCGACTCTATAGACATTTCATCTTATATAGGAGATGCAAATTATACACTTTCTCCTCTTCAATTGCTTACGGGAAACTCTCGAATTCTTTTAATTCTCAACCAACATATTACCATCTCTAAACACCTATTCAATAAGATATGGAACTCTGCTTCTGTTAAAGTATGTGCTGATGGTGCCATAAACAGACTTAGAGAATACGATGATTCTCTTATACCCGACTATCTTATTGGTGATCTTGATTCTGCACTTCAAGAAAACATCGATTATTATCAATCTAAAGGTACTTTACTTATCTTACAATCATCACAATACTATACTGATTTCATGAAATCTGTAGCACTTATAAATGTTCATATGAATTATCCTCATATATTAACAAAATTATCTAACAATATAGATGATCTTGAAAAACAAGAAGAAGAAGCATACAATAATTCAAAAAAATATTCATTACCAATTGATATCAACATAGTCGTTGTTGGCGGAATTGGTGGTAGATTTGATCAGACAATGTCTACTATCAACCAAATCTACAATCTATCAGTTAATCGTCCTCATATGCACTTTATTATAATGAATCCAGAACATACAGAACTTGTTTTTCTTTTACCTAAGGGAACAACTTTTGTAGAATTCCCAAGACTATCTTATACTGAAGAATCTGCAATATTTGGTTTGCATCCTTCAAAATCCAGGTCAACACTTAGAAATGTTGGTCTTCTCCCTATTCTCACTCAATCAATTCTTTCAACTCATGGCCTTAAATGGGATGTTACAGATTGGTCATCTAGCATAACTACAAAACTTTCTTCTTCCAATCTGCAAGTGGGAACGCAAGGTTTCATAGTCACATCAGACTCTCCTCTCTTTATAAACATTGAACTTTAAACTTTAATATATTCTTGTATGTATATTATTTATTCTTGTATCTAACTATATATATCTAATTATGAATACACTCTAGCTCAAAATAAATCAAAATAAATTAATAATTAATTACAAAAACATTGCAAAACGGATATAAACAGGATATAAAATACAAATAGTTTTCATCTTTCACTTATCTTCATATTAAATTTTCAAAAGGATTATAACAATGGTCATATTAAAAACCTTTATATCTACTCAATAGAATAATCCTTTGTCTTGTAGCTCATCAATAACATCTCGGAGACTAGTTCCATCACCTGTTCCCCCCTTGGTATAATCAACAGGCGAGTCTGTAAACATGCTCAAATCAGGTGTCCTCATGTTAGAATTATCAGATATATTGGTCATACTGGTAAATGGACCCCCACTACCCGTACTTAAAGATCCTTCAAGGCCTAAAGAGGTAGACCCACTCGTACCTGTAGCTCCACTGACACTACTACTCACACTTGGTTTTGAATATACAATATTGTTTAATTTGGCTTCAAAATTACTCCGTTCTTCACTCGTACTCTCCGAACTTGTGCCAATGATCTGCCCAATTCCACCAGTAAACTGATTAACATTAAATAATTCAAACTCACGTGCCATCTGTTGTCTCACACCAGAATCTCGGAAAATATCATCAATCATATTGTCAACATCGTCATAAATTAAATTGTCCAAATTATTTCCATCATTCTCAACATTCATCAAATTGTCTTCCGGAACAGCAGTATCTAGAAAGTCTTGCATAACTTTCGATTCTCCTAAACCAACCAATGGATTAATTCCATACGCATTATTCACAGAATTACTACCAACAGTACTTATACCACTGTTTGAAGTGTTACTATCAACAACACCATCCATATATCCACCATCTCTTTTTTGTTCATTGTTATCTTCATCTACAAATCCATCACATTGATTAGGAACCATTGGCTTGTAAGTATCAAGATCATCTTTTTCATCACCTTGTGCGACACTAGGATGCAAATATTCAGTGCACATATTCTTATCAGTAGACTTAAAATAATTTATGAATAGCTTAATAATCATAGTATTCCTCCAACAAATAAAATATTCATTCTTCAAATTATAATTCATAAAAAACAAATCTTTAACATATTGAAATAACAAAAATGAAAATTCACAGTCCAGTTTACTACTGTCCTTAACCAAAACAACGTTCATATTAAACCATTTTAAAACCACGGTAGAGTCAATAGTGTTTGAAAACTTTTTGATAACTTCATCAATTGTTAATGTACTTTGAACATGAATATTCTTTAAGAATGTAGAACATAAAAACAAAAATGGTCTCAAAAATGACATCGCAATCCTATTTAAAATAAAAACATCACACTTAGCTGAAAAGTATTTTAGTGCTTTATACTGTTTGGAATCACCATCTAGGGTGACAGATTGGGTCACATATTTAGCATAATCATAATTCATCTTCAATACCGTTAAAGCTAATTCCATTGCTCTAATACCATATTTGTTTGTCATAAAATCAAACGGTTCTGGACTATCACCCTCATCTCCATCTAATTCTTCTTCTATATTATCTGGTGAATTATTCATAGCAACACCTGCGTGTTCATCTTCTTCATTTAGATAAAGCAAATAATAAAATCCCATTAAAATTGTTTGCATGGTTAATCTAATTTCAAACTTACGTACTTTAGGAATATCAAATAGTTTTTCTAACTGTAAATAATTGGCAGTCGAATTATCTTGTAACATTTCCCATAAACTTGGAATCCTTTTATCCACAAATTCTTGCATTTGATCAACAATCTTCAACAACTTAGATTTCTTAAATGATGATTTAAAATTTTGGAAAATACTTAATCCTTCTCTGATCAACTTGATAGCTTCAAATTCCAAAGCAGTATCCTTATTAATAGCGTTCTCAATAACTAGCTTTTTGATTTCATCTCCTGATTTGGAAACAGATAGTCCTTTCTTGAAATCACTTAAGATCTTAGTATCTTCTTCATTTAGTGATGGTAACTTGATATCGTATTCATCATCCGAGATGATTAATGGACACCCGTACTCAAATGCGTTATTTATATCAAGTGTAAGTAATTTGTAAAAAATTCTTCTCCAAACAGAGATTTCTCTACTATCTTTGAAAATATGTGGGAAATTTTCAGGGTCTCTGTTAGCACCAAGAGAACGACACATTTGAATAATCAATGCAAGTGTCAGAGAATGTTCTCTACTTTCTTCATGCATTTCTGGAGAATATACTTGATATAGTCTGAGATACAATAAAACTTGAATATTTCTTAATGTAACCTTCTTAAATATACTGTCTTCTGCAGGTAGTGCCATTAGTAAACTTTTAGACATCACAACAAAGTTAGATTCAATTTTATAACCACTCTTAATCATAGCAATTAAAAATTCGTTACCAATAGCCCTGTTATCTTCAGCATAATCCTTGATATTTACAGCAAGATATGCATATCTCAAAATGACTAATAATAAACTCACAATAGAAGTGTTTTGCAAATGAGTAATTGCAACTTTACATCCACCATTTTCAGTAGGAACCAAAACATAACTAAGTTCATCTCTGAATATTTCTTCATCAATTAAGGGTAACAATGGATATACATATTTAAAGAAATGATCAACAAGAACATTGACAACAAATAATGGAGGAAGCTTGGAGTTGACATCCTTAAGAACATCCAAAACTAACTTTGCTTGTAAACTCGTAATACCACTTCCAGGTGGGCTTACAAAATTTCCATATTGCATACTTTCAACGTTATCTAAATCACATGCACTTACTTCTGTTGCTGCATTAGTGGTTAACCAAGATAAATGATTTTGTGACATATCAACAGGGAAATCAGATGCCTTGACCTTTTGCTTTTTCTGATAAGATTCATAAATCATAATATGTCTTTTTGCATAAGCTTCAAAAATATTGGCCAATTGTTTATCACGTACAATAAATGTTACATATGAAGTAGTACCTGAATGTAAAATTTTGTTTTCTTTAATAATCATGGCATCAAATTTGTTAGATAGGGAAACCATAGGATCAACAATATTTGAATCGTCATCATCATCATCATCATTTGAATCGTCCAAGACCCCTGGTAACATATTGCTATAACTTGAAATATCAATATTGTTCATTTCTAAAATTTTTTCAAGTTTATTAATTTTTAACTTTAATTTGATAATTTCGTTATTCATGTTAATTTTAGGTATCGAATTGGAGCTATTTGTATTAGTCTTTGTAGAAACTGCGTATTTACACATATCTTCTGTTTGACTTTTCACACAGTTACTACATGGCTTTTGTCTATCACATTTGAGTTTTCTCTTTCTACAGTGATCACATGAGGTAGGGATCCTGTTTCTGGTTTTCTTCACCCGATCTGAGGGAGATGTCTTATCCATGATGAGTTGTTGTTTGTTGAAAGATTTCAGAAGTGATAAGTGCTTAGAGAATACTTATTTTGAACAGGAAAAACCAAATGATTACATTGGTAGAATGAACATCCTTGGGGGCAAAAGGCAAAAAAGGTAAAAGCAAATCTTACTCCGTGGCCGCTATCCTTACAGAGGACATGGAAATAAGCATCTTTACTCCGCCCTCGGCTCGCCTTGAGCGAGCCTTCCAAATGATATGTAAGCCGAACACCCATGTGCGTATATACTCTACACAAATATATATAGAATATCCTGTTATGTACGGTTTAATCAGTATAAATATAACAACTAGAAATATATTAGAAATATAGAAAAAGGAAGAGAAGGTTAAAAAAATAAGAAAAGAAAAGGATAAAAAAAGGATTATAAAGTTGAAAGAAAAGAAAAATAAAAGGAAGCACAAATAAAGATATACTTTATCGGAAAGTATAAAGAAGGCTTTAACAAAAATAGAAGCAATAGAATTTTGGTATCAATTATTCTTTTGGATTAGTATTCGTCTTCAACAAATGAATCGGCACCCAATTCAAGATAATCTTTTTCTAATGCAGCCAAGTCTTCTCTAGCTTCTGCAAATTCACCTTCTTCCATACCTTCACTAACATACCAATGAACAAATGCTCTCTTCTTGTACATAAGATCAAATTTTCTGTCAATCTTCTTCCATGCATCTGCAATAGCGGTTGTATTAGAAAGCATACATACTGCTCTACTTACATCGGCCATTTCAGATTCTGGTGATTGCGTTGGCTTTTCGTAACATATACCAATCTTAAAACCGGTAGGGCACCAATCAACCATTTGGACACTCTTTTTAGATTTAGCAATAGAAACAGCATTTTGAACGTCTCTATTGACTACATCACCTCTATACAACAGACATGTAGCCATATATTTACCATTTCTTGGATCACACTTAACCATTTGGTTGCCAGGTTCAAAACAAGCTGCAGTAATTTCACTTACTGAGTTGGATTCATGAGTAGCTCTATCTTTTGAGATCACAGGTGCATAAGAAACTAATGGGAAATGGATTCTTGGATATGGAACCAAATTAGTTTGAAATTCGTTCAAATCAACATTTAATGAACCATCAAATCTTAAACTAGCAGTTACAGATGAGATAACTTGTGCAATCAATGCATTCAAGTTATTAAAACTTGGTCTTGCAATACCAAGGTTCTTACGGCAGATATCGTATATTGCTTCGTTATCAACCATAAATGTACAATCCGCATTTTCCAAAGTAGTATGAGTGGTCAAAACAGTGTTATAAGGTTCAACGACAGAAGCATTGACCTTTGGAGATGGATAAACTGCAAATTCTAATTTAGCTTTTTTACCAAAATCATTGGAGAATTCTTCTAACAGTAAAGAACCTAAACCTGAACCGGTACCACCACCTAAAGAATGTGTGAAAAGGAAACCTTGTAAACCATCACATTGATCTGCCATCTTTCTAATTCTATCATTGATATCATCTAACAGTTCTCTACCGATTGTGTAGTGACCTCTTGCATAGTTGTTGGCTGCGTCTTCTTTACCATTGATCAACTGTTCTGGATGGAACAGATCCTTGTACTTACCAGTTCTAACTTCATCAATAACATTAGGTTCTAAATCAACGTATAATGCTCTTGGGACATATTTACCTTTGCCTGTTTCACTAAAGAAGGTGGAAAAACCTTCTTCACCACCTCTTGGTTTGGTAAGGCCTTCTTGTAAATAACCGTCTGGAGTAATACCATGTTCCATGGAATATAACTCCCAACAACTGTTACCAATTTGACAACCAGCTTGACCGACTATAATAATTTTATATTTATGATTAAGGAAGGGAAGGTGCAATGTTAGTATATAGTTCATTTTAACGCTTATTTACAATTGTGCATAATTGATATTTCATATGTGCTAACTCCATTAAATGAAGGAGACACATCAAACAAGAAAGGGAGACGTACCGTTAACTGAAATGACTTCTCTCATGATGTATCTGTGGTATATGAGCCTGTCTGATTTGCTATTTGTGTTAAGCTGCAGAGTATCTCTTGCTCTTGATTTGATCTATAAAGTACACAAGATACAAGGCGAAACACGTCTGTGAGCGTTGTTTTTGTTTGTTTACATTTACTGCTTCTTTTACTTACTTTTTTGGCAAAAATAAATTAAAAATAATGCGAAAAACACAACCACAACAAACGGCGCGTGCGCCGATCGGCGCAAAAAACTAACATTTTCAAAAAAAAAAAAAAAAAGACACAATATTTCTTCGAACTACAATTTAGTGTATATATACAGTTCAAACACATCTTTCCTTATCAATTCCCATTCCAAATAATACTCTTTAGAGGTTTTTTTTACAGAGAAAACAAACACCAAGGGAAATACGCTTTTCTAACTACTATTGTTGGAAAATACTATAATAATGAAATAGTACCATACTAAAAAAATCTGTGATCCATCATCCCTGAAGAATTTTTTTACAAAATTCAAATAACAAGAAGTACTGAAATAGTTATGGAAAATATTTGGTTTGAATTTCAATAAAAACTCTCTCGTGAATTGTTTGATATTCTGAAATAACTCTTGTGAGGTAAAAGAGTTCGAAACACTTGTTAAAAATATAAGAATGATATATATTAACACTATAAAGAGATACAAACTTTTTAAGATACATTGCATTGTTTAATATTAAATGTCTTTCATCTATAACGCAAACCTGTTTTAAAGGAGCATAAATGAATTTCATATTTTATTCTAATAGACTTATGTCAGCAATCATACAGAGATGATCACTTGGATATTCGTTTTCACGTGGTTGACCTTGTCCCATTTGCTCCGGATGAGGTAACTTCAGCAATTTATTGATACGGATGTTATTTTCTTTTTCAAACTGAGGAATTGTGTCTAACTCCTTGCAATCTGTGTCGATATCCCATTCCTTTATAAAGAATATATAATCCAACAATCCACGCCAAGTGTGTGCCCAGTTTGAAAAAAAGGGTTCATTTCTGTCATTATCTAAACCAGAATTTTGTGGATCAACTACCTTATAACCGATAGAATATAGTGAGATAGCACGGAATGGTAATCGATTATGCAGTTCTTCAATGTCTTTGACTAATAATTGTTGCTCTTCAGTTGCTATATATTCAGCAGGAACAGGATCCTTTGGTTGATTTTCACCAAATTTTTCAACGTTACCACCTTCTTCCTTTTCACCTGATCCCCCATTACGTAGATCCGAATATTGAAAAGAGGTTGAACAGGATATAACTCTCATACACCGATCATCATATTTCACAGGCTTGCTAGTTATGGAGAGGTATGGAGCGTCATATGGCTGTGAATTAAAATCACCAGCAAAAAACTTCCAAATCTTTTTTATTTCAGGGTGTAGTACTTGAATTCTCTTTTCAAATTCCTTTGATTTGCTCAAAACAATGAATGTTTGTCTTGTTCTTTCGTAAGTTCCGAATGGATGCCAGAATAAATGTGCAGTACCAATAGTGATCATCTTCGTTGAGTCATTTCTGAGGACCAAACCTAAAATTAAACCAACATTTTTTGTTATAGTCCTAGGTTGAATATTACCTGACTTTTCATTATCAAAATCAATCAAACATAAATCAATCAAGTTAAATAAAGATCTTTTATAAAATATCGAAATTCCATGATTTTTATCATTACCTCTATGGAACTTAGTCTCATAACCTAGTTTTTCTAATTCCGGTCTCCAAAATGTTTTATACTGAACGAAATCAACTTCCTGAAGACAAAGTACATCACAGTCATAATCTTTTAATTCTTGAATCAAAACTTTGGATCTTTTTTGCCACTTTAAAATTTCACCATTATCAGGAAATAGAGTTCTTCTGATTAATGCTTGCGCAAGTAAATTATATGTCATAATCTTCAACGTAATAATTGTCGAAATATCGTTATTCTCATATGGAATAGATAAAAGTTGTCTTTTTATGTACTTTGGTGTATGGGTATCTGCATCTAGATCGATACCCTGAGCAATTAATGCATCTTTTTTAAGCCTTTTTTTTTCTTCTCTTTGCTTTCTCAATTCTTCGATAATTTCTGGGGTAAGCATATCCTTTGGTATTTTGCCAGACTTTTTTCCCTTCTTTTTTTGTTTTCCTTCATTTATTACCAAATTCTTTGTTCCGGCGATAAGATCTTCGACAATTTGGAGTTTTTGTTCAGCATTTGTTACAACTGCAGCAGATGATTCTTTAACTGTATTAACAGGAGTAGCCATATTCCAAAATGAACTTAGAAAATTAATATTATCGTAAAATTAAACTCAAAAGAAAAATAGATCCCCGTGAAGAAATCAGGTGCAAACAACAGGAAGGAGGAAGTTTTGAAAAAAAATGTACAATGAAAAATTGCGGTGTTAAGTATTAAGACCAAACTGCGTACAGTCAGTCTACAGTCAATAGTCAACAAAATTTTGATTTCAGTGTTATACTTTTTCTGTTGAATCTTATTTCTTTATTACCTAAAATTCAGTTATTACCATATCTCTATCTTAAATTTCTTTTCATCAACCTACTATCATCACAATAAATTAAAACAATGGCTGAATCGACTTCCAAAACTCAAACTCAAACTCAAACTCAACAGAATATTGAATCAGCCAGAAATGACATTCAAAACTTACTTAAGATGCTCAAGCTACGTACGAAAGAGTGTGATGACATGGAAAACGAAACTCGTTACTTGAAAGAATATGTGGCATCTTTTATCAGTATGGGTGAGCTGAAGAAATGAAAAGGAAAATGTAAAATTTCCAAAAGGGGCAACTTTTCATGGGATTTTATGTATAAATTTGATTGATTGATTTTGGTTTCATTTTTTGTTGCTATCAACACAATATTTTCTTGCATTCTATTTTCTATTGAAAACTTTAGCTCCAAAACATACCAAAATGTCAGCTCTGACAACACTTCATTCTTCTAATCAAGTAGACTTGAAATTAAGAAATAAACGTTTTTCTAATCGTGGATCTTTAAGAGAAGGCTTATTTCAATCCCCTAACAAATCGTTAAGAAGGTCCAGAACTACTACGGGCATTACAAATACAATCTCTTCAATGCTATCTGATAAAACACTTTCCGAAAATAATATTGGTAACTATCCCAACTTGAGAACAAAAACTCATCAAAATGCTCAAAAAATATTATTGCAGAATGAAAATTTAGATGTAAAATCTACTTTATCTGATTTCAAATTTGCAAACAAATCTGTAATCAATAATTTACCAGGTCTTTATCCAAGAGTTTCAATTGAAGGAAAACATATTACAAATTTAGTGAA
The DNA here is from genome assembly GCA_030574395.1 of Pichia californica. Lineage (NCBI taxonomy): Eukaryota > Fungi > Ascomycota > Pichiomycetes > Pichiales > Pichiaceae > Pichia > Pichia californica. The sequence continues at coordinate 47,111 of JAJMEW010000163.1, forward strand.
GAGTTCTATTAAAAACGATATTTTACACGAACAAGATATTAATTCAGAAATTGAAGAACATTCTGATCCTTCTGTTATTACATTAACATCAAATAATTATCACGGCTTAAGTACAATAAAGAATAATTATAATTATAGCGAAGATGAAATCAGTTATAATAAAGTTTTAGAAGAAAAAGAAAAGCGTAAATATACTGATGTTGAAATTAAAGTTTCCACTGTCAAATTATTAGACAATTCTGAGCCTTTAGATTTGACTAAGGTTAAAAGAAGGTTAGTACCGGATGTAAGCCCACTTTTTTATACTCATGAATTTGAACCAGATAGGGCAAGTGATACTGATGTTTTATTGAAGATTTTAAGTTATGAATTTGAAGTTATTGATAAAGAAGATGAAGAATTTGAAAGAAGAGCTATTGAAGAAACTGATGATCTTATCGTTCTATGGTATACCAATGCGTTACATTCTGTTGTATCTATTTGCATTAATTTTATTCACTCGTTTAAATCAATGACCAAAGAAGAATACAATTCCAAATATCCATGGGATAAATTTTACGAACCAGAACTTTATTATCAACATGATATTGATGAAGATGGTGTTTTGAATATGGATATGATACCAGAAGGATTACAAGGTATTTCGAATAAAATTGATGAAACTATAAATAGTCGTTATTTATATGTATTAAGAAAAAGAGGTTGATATTTTAAACCTCAATTTGCTACTAAAGAGTCAAAATAATTTTTTGCTTAATTAACTGTTTGTGCCTTATAATTAATCTTTATATAATATGTTGATTTATTTAACCGTTCCTATTTTCTGATTTCCCATAAGCTGTCGCTTTTCTTCAGCTTTTTCATAATTGTAGAGTAGATGCTTGCACCAGCCCAATCGCCCAAACTAGAAATTTCACCAACCTCCTGCGTGATTCTATTATTAAGTTTGGATGACATCTTGGACCTAAAACCAGCAAAATTCGATATACCACCTGTAATGATCATCCGTGATGCAAGTATCGATTTTAAATCGATTGGTAATCCATCTATTAGCTCAGCAATCAATTCAACTATTGGTAATTCATCATCTTCACAATTTTTGTTATTTGTAAAGTATAATTCAGATATAACACCAGAAAACACCCTTTTTTTAACAAGATATGGACCGCAAGTGATCATTTTATCACTATCATCTTCTATATTTTCTAACATTGTAATTGAATTTTCCAAATCACGGAATGATATACGGTCAATATTTAAATCTTCTACTTTGAGAGAATTTAACAGTTCATAATGCAGTCTAAAACCAGCCCTATTGGTGAATTTTGTATAGTTTTGGAGAACTCTATTATCAAATACTGCTACAACAGTTGTTCTCGTCCATCCAATGTCTATGATTATACCGTTACTTGATCCTGATCCAATACATACCATCAACGGCGTTGATAGTATAACAACAGCTCTCATGAATAGATCTTTCAATAATATATCAGATATTAGCTGGGTATAAACAGTTGGAAAATTTTCATTTTGTAATAGTAGAAGCTTGGCGTTAATTGTGGATATTCCACACTTGTAAAATATTTTGGAAAGAATTTTTTTACAATGGATTCTTAAATCTGAAAAATAGACATCTAAGTCTTCATATATCAATAAATCACAGTAAAATAAATGACAAAAATTTAAATTATCATTTTTAATAACATCTATCAAGGTATTTTTAATAGCTATCCCCGATGATGGATAATCTTTGTTTGGGAATTCAGTTAGGTGGAAGTTTTGGAGTTCTGCAAAATGATGAATATTGAAAGCTATTAAGGGCTTCCCTACTTCCTCTAACCCACATTCTATTGTTCGAGATCCCAATTTAAGAATTATATTTTTCTCCTTCTCTATATTCATGGTCTCTTACTTTTATCCTTTGAATATGTTATCTAAAGAGGAAACAAACATGTTGACAAGAATAATATATAGATCAATATTGATGCCTGTAGCTTTTCAGGATTCGCTCAATACAAAAAGCGGCTCATCAACTTTGGCGTTTTCTTTTTCATACCCCGTACTTATCTTCTTTCCTCTTGTAATGTTCAATTACATTATATATATAACTAGCTTATAAAAAACACAAGATGAGTTTAACAGAAGAAATAGACGGTATGACCGGTGCAGGGAATATCATTTTAGTAGACCAATTACAAGATTTGGGAATCAATGCTGGTGATATCACCAAATTAAAGGCGGCTGGAATATATTCAGTTTCCGTAAGGACTAACCGAAACAAATTACAACATTAGCTCTTTTAACACCATACTAACAATTAATATTTTTCTTACAGACAGTCATGTCAACTACAAAAAGAAATCTTTCCAAAATCAAAGGATTGAGTGAAATTAAGGTTGATAAGATCAAAGAAGCTTCTAATAAATTAGTCAACTGTGGGTTTGTTTCTGCATTAATTCAATGTGATATCCGTAGAAGGGTTATTAAGATTTCAACTGGATGTAAATCATTTGATCAGATGCTTAACGGTGGTATCAATACTATGTCTACTACTGAAGTGTTCGGAGAATTTAGAACAGGGAAAACACAACTTTCACATACGTTGTGTGTCACTGCACAATTACCCAAAGATCAAGGCGGTGCTGAAGGTAAAGTTGCATATATTGACACTGAAGGTACTTTCAGACCTGAAAGAATTAAAGAAATTGCTCAAAGGTTTAATTTGGATGGCGTTCAATGTTTGGAAAATATTTCATATGTAAGAGCTTTAAATAGTGAACATCAGCATGAACTTGTTGAACAACTTGGAATGCATTTGAGTCAAGGAGGATATAGATTGATCATTGTAGATTCTATCATTTCATTATTCAGAGTTGACTATAGCGGAAGAGGCGAGTTAGGAGAACGTCAACAAAAGTTGAATCAACATTTATCCAAACTTGGTCGGATGGCAGAAGAGTTTAATTGTGCTGTTTTCTTGACTAACCAAGTCCAATCCGATCCTGGTGCTAGTGCATTGTTCGCCAGTGTTGATGGTAGAAAACCTGTTGGAGGTCATATCTTAGCCCATGCTTCACAAACCCGTATCTTGCTCCGTAAGGGTCGTGGAGATGAGCGTATTGCCAAGATCCAAGACAGTCCTGATTGTCCTGAAGGAGAATGTACCTATCTTCTTGGTGTAGGAGGAGTAATGGATGCTGGGGAGTAGGAAACTTGTGTGGAACAAGTTATGCACATGCTAGTGTCGGAGGGCGGCGCATAATTGTGACCTATACATTGCTTTGGTCTTCTTGTTATCTTTGCCATTTGCTAAGTTCTTTTTCTTTTTTCTTCTTTCTTTCCTTATTTTCAATCTTTTATAACAATCATACATAACCAACTAATAATTACCATGGGATTATTACTCTCTTTACCACTTGCCCCATTGAGTATAATCGGGTCATGGGTATCATCTTGCTTGGGTGTTTCCATTTGCACCTGCTGCATGAATAAAAACGTTAATCCATTAATGAAGACATTCAAATCTTCCATAGCCACTAGAATCACTTATGCTATCATATTTATGTTGAATAGTATCATATCATGGATTTCATTGTCAAATTCGTTAACAAAGTTTGTAGAGAAACTAACTTGGGGTCTATTTAAATTTGGAAATAAGTTTTGTAAAGATGAACAAAGTTGTATTGGCTTCACTAGTGTCCAAAGAATTAATTTCTCTTTAGGAATTTTTCATTTGATCCTTGCTGGACTTTTAGTGGGCGTAACTTCTACAAGAAATCCAAGAGCTGTAATTCAAAATGGGTACTGGATCATGAAGTTATTTGTTATCTTCAGTTTTATTATCATTAGTTACTTGATTCCAGACCGGTTTTTTGTTATTTGGGGAAATTATTTATCTATTATTTTTAGTACAATTTTTATTGGAATTGGGTTGATTCTATTAGTTGATTTTGCACACGAATGGGCTGAGACATGTATTGAAAAAATCGATGAGGGAGAAATTTATCTTGATGATGGTGACAATGATGGATATCAATATTGTAACTTCCAAGGGTCAAATTTTTGGAAACAATTGTTAATTGGTGGTACTTTAGTTATGTATATTGGTGTTATTATTATGACTGTCCTAATGTACATATATTTTGCGCAAACTGGATGTTCGATGAACAAAGCAGTAATTACAATCAACTTGATTTTTACATTGCTAATAACATGGCTTTCTATCACTCCAATGGTTCAAGAATATAATCCAAATGCAGGTTTGGCACAATCGTCAATGTGTTGTATTTATTGCACATATCTTATTTTTAGTGCATGTTTGAGTGAACCAGATGATAAATTATGTAATCCATTGATTAGATCCAATGGAACTAGAACATTAACCATAATTGTTGGTGCTATATTTACATTTGGTGCAGTTGCGTATACTACAACAAGAGCTGCTGCAAATTCTGCATTTAGTCATGAAATGAATACATTGAATAATCAAACTTCTACAATTACTGAAGCACCAAAATCTTTAAGAAGAGAAATGAGATATGAAGCTATTAGACAAGCAGTTAATGAGGGATCTCTCCCTGAAAGTGCTTTGAATGATGGTTCTTATTTTGATGATAATGATTCGGACAACGAAAACGACAGCGGAGAGGAACGGGATTACACAAAGTATAGTTACGTGGTGTTCCACATTATCTTTTTCTTGGCTACCCAGTATATTGCCGCTTTATTAACTATCAATGTAGGTGCTAATGATGTTGGCAGTGGTACATTTATTCCTGTGGGCAGAACATACTTCAACTCGTGGTTGAAGATTGTCTCTTCATGGTTCTGCTATGCTCTTTACTCATGGACGCTGTTGGCGCCAGCGCTCTTCCCGGACCGCTTTTAGCTTTTATTTGGCTCGGCTGGAAAAAGAAAAAAGGAAAAAATGTTGATGATTGTGATTATGATGTTGATGTTGATGTTTATTATGATGATGATGGCACTGGCGGTCGTTAGAGGGTTCAATGCTCATGCCAAATAAGATTAGAAAGATCATAATATACAATGGCAGACACCGTCAAGATTGAATCAGATACTAATGAAGCATCCGATACCACCACTTCTTTCGCAGGTTTGACAGGCTACAGACAAATGAAGACGCATTTCCCCTCCGCCAGAGTGAAGAAGCTCATGCAAAGTGACGAAGATGTAGGGAAGGTGGCACAAGCAACACCTCTGGTGGTAGGTCGTGCAGTAGAATTGTTTATGTGTGCTCTTGTGGAGAAGGCATTAGAGGAAAGTCAACATAGTCACACTAAGAAAATCAGTGTACAGGCACTGAAAAAGGTAATTGACTCGAATGAAGAGTTTGATTTTGTTACTGATGTTTGCGACAAGTACATCAATGCTGCAGCCAATGAAACCACAGACAACTGAAATGGTCTATCTTGATGTTCTAGTCTTAGAATGACACATTTTTTTATAAACTTGACAAATTATTAGTCCTTTTTACACCTTTGTATATTATTAAATTACTCATTGTTATTAAGCTTTTGTATTGCGATACAATCTACTAAATACGTAAATTCATTTTCGTAGCTACACATCCAGCTGATATTTATCCAAACTCTTCTGTCACTAAACAACTATAAATATCAAACTGACACTATAAATGTTACTACAGACTAAAGTTATAATTTGAAAAAAAGAAAAGGTAAAGAGGAGAGGAGAGAAGAGGCTCAAAGCATGAAGTCGTGAGGACTGGTCTCCCCCACCGTTATTGAATATCATCATTATTAATTATCAAATATCGTCATTATTAATTATTAATTATTACTAGTATTATTTATTACCATCTTCATTTTCATCTTTCTCTTTATCTTTTTTATCATCATCATTTTTTTATTATCTACTTGATCTCTTGAGCAGTTAGAAAAATACAAACCAATGATGGATCAACTTTACTATGCTGGAGTGGATGTAGGGACAGGATCCGCAAGGGCAGTCATCATCGATACCAAAGGTAATATTCTTGGTCTTTCTGAAAGGCCAATCACAAGAACAGAACTGAAAGAAAATCATATTACACAATCTTCCACAGAAATTTGGAACTCAATATGTTACTGTGTTAAAAATGCCATTTCTCAATCTGGTGTTGACAATTCTAAAATTCTAGGTTTAGGTTTCGATGCCACTTGTTCATTAGTAGTAATTAACAATCAAGATAATACACCAGTTGCTGTTGGTCCTGATTTTAGTAATAATCTTGAAAACATTATTCTTTGGATGGATCATCGTGCAACTAAGGAAACTGATGAAATTAATTCTTCAAATGATGAATCATTGAAATATGTAGGTGGAAAAATGTCAGTTGAAATGGAATTACCAAAGATCAAATGGTTGAAAGACAACTTACCAAATAAAGAAACATTTTCAAGCTGCAAATTCTATGATCTTGTGGATTATTTGACTTTCAAATCTACAGGAATGGAAACAAGATCTTTATGCTCTGTTGTCTGTAAACAAGGTTATATTCCTAATGGAATTACAAATAGAAATGGTTGGTCGGTATCATTTTTGGAAAAAATTGGTCTACGTGATTTATGCAGAGAAAAATTTATTAATATCGGTGGCTTAGATGGAATTAATGGGAAATATCTTACTGCTGGTGAAACTGTTGGTGCATTAACACAAATTGCAGCAGATCAATTAGGATTAACTACTAACTGTTTTGTTGGTTCAGGTGTCATCGATGCATATGCTGGTTGGATAGGCACAGTTGCATCACCAACAAATGCAAACATTCCAGAATTAAACGATACTTCTGCAAAAGGACTTGATAAATCAATTGGAAGATTAGCTGCTGTTGCAGGAACTTCAACATGCCATATTTGCATCGAAAGTAAAGAAATTTTAGTACCTGGTGTTTGGGGTCCTTATAGAGATATCATTGGTAAAGGTTACTGGGCAGCTGAAGGTGGTCAATCAATGACTGGTGCTTTATTAGCACACGTTTTAACTACAAATCCCGCATACACAGAGTTAGGATTACTGTCTGAACGTTCTAACTTATCTAAATTTGAATATTTGAATTCAAAATTAGAAAATTTGAAACATAGTAAAAAAGAAAGATCAGTAGTTTCATTAGCTAAAAATTTCTTCTTTTATGGCGATTTCCATGGTAATCGTTCTCCAATTGCAGACCCAAATATGCGAGCTTCCATAATTGGACAATCAATGGATACAACTTTAGATTCATTAGCAATAGAATATCTTGCAGCTTGTGAATTTATTGGTCAACAAACAAGACATATAATAGAAACAATGGAAAAAGCAGGTCATCAAATTAACGCAATATTTATGTCTGGTGGTCAATGTAGAAATGGACTTTTGATGAGATTATTGGCTGATTGTACAGGTAAACCAATCATTATACCAAGATATATCGATGCTAGTGTTGTATTTGGTGCTGCTATGTTAGGTGCTGTTGCAGCTGAAGATGCATTGAATAATAGAAAGTCAAAGAAAAAATCAATTTTAAATAAAGTTTCAACTACTTGTCAATTACAACCACCTTCTTCTCCATATACTGCACCAACTGCAACTACATCAGTTACTTCAATGAGTGCATTGAATAAAACAGGAGGATTTCCTTTTCCAGTTATTTCTGAAATCGCAAATGATAAAGATATGCTTACTTTTGATACATCTATCAAAAAAGAAGATTCCAGCGATAAATTATGGAGAATCATGTGTCAATTATCAAGTACTGGAAGTGTCATTTTTCCATCTGAAAAATCACACCCAGATAGAAAACTGTTGGAAACTAAATATAAAATCTTTTTGGATCAAATTCACACCCAGCAAAGATACAGAGAGATGATTGCTGAAACATAGTCTATTCTGAAATAGTCAACTACTTATCTATCGTAATTTCATTTTTTTCTTTTACTAATACCATATCTACTATACCGATAACTAATAATGAAAACGTATATACAATCATAAAAAAAAGATATTTACCGATGCATACTGATGATTTGTAGTACCAAATTTTCTCAAAAGAGACAAAAATAAGGCCCGTTTCCTTATGGGAAACTCATCCATTAATGTTAATAGTCATCCTGTTTACATGAATATACTGTACTTTTTTATGTATCGTTTCGACTGTAATAATTTCTGTAATGTTAAATTTTTTTATCTATAATAATAAATTAGGAGTTGAAAATATTTAATGACTTTATAAAGTTACGTGAAATTAAAGTAAAAGCAAAACATGGATAAAGGTACATCAATTTGCACTAGTTCTAGCACCAGCACCTGAACGAATCAATTCTAATGATTCTTCACTAACAACAATATTTGGTAATTTGAATGAAGCTGGAATTTCTGGCTTTGGTAGGAAACCAATTTTAATCAAATAGGATACATATGCCGCTAAAACGTCTTTTGTAACACCTCTACCTTTAGAGTAGTCTTCACCATTAGAGTTCCAAACCTTATCTTCCTTTAAAACTTCAACAGCGTTAGAATCATCTAATTCTGGTGCTTTGGTATCTTCTGGTAAATCACCAAGAACAAAGTGTAATAATGGGAAAAGTGCACTGTCTTTTCCATCATCAATCACATACTTTTCTAAAGTAGTAGCCCATTCACGATATTCAACCTTCTTAATAGAATAACCAAAATCATTTAAGGAAGAAAGCATTTCGTGGAACTTAATTCTTGGGTGTCCTGTAACTTGAACAACAGATAATTTTTCCTTTGGTTCGGTTGGTGGATGTAATGCAGATGCAACAACGACACGTGCAACATGATCAACAGGAACAGTGTTTACAGTATTAGTGATTTCTGGGTAAGAACCAACTTCAACACATCCCTTTAACATACGCAATAAGAAATCATCTGTATTAGAAGCACCAGTTTCACTGAAACCCTGGACATAACCAGGTCTTATAATTGCACCTCTTAAACCAGCATCACCAGCACGACGAATAATATATTCAGCAGACCATTTAGATTGACCATAACCAGTACCTAAACCATGTTTAGCAGCTAATAAATCATCAGATTCTAGGACACCACCTTTATCTTCTTCATTAGAATGTAGTGTAGCACCAAGATGAACATAATGTGGAACATCAACAGTAGATGTAGAAGAAACAAATGAAAAGTGCTTAGCCTTACCTAAACCACACATATTAAGAACGTTAATTGTAGCAATAACATTAGCATCTCTTAATTTGTCATATGGATAAACCCAGTGGACAAGAGCACCATTATGAATGATAACATCAACAGTTTCTGCCAATTTAACCCATTCGTGATCATCTAAACCAAATTGAGGTTTGGATAAATCACCTAAAACAACATTAATTTTAGATTCGTATGAATCATTCCAAACACCATATGTCTTACCTGCTTTGACTAATCTTGCAAGACCAGCTTTTTCATCTGAAGAACGAACATGAGCATAAATATTAATATTTAATTTTTCACGAGAGAGTAACTCCTTAATAATAAAAGTACCAAGAAAACCGGTAGCACCAGTAACAAAAACATTGATTGGCTTGGAAGAATCTAACTTTTCAAGAGTAAGATAAGTGGATTTAAGTTCAAATTTAGAAAGTTTGACAGCATCTTCATAATAATCAATCTTAGCAGCATTATCATCAGAAGGTGTACCTGAATCAACAAGTTGACCATCTTCAACTTGAACTAAACGTTCAACTTCAGAAGAGAATGCAGAAATGGTTGGATGCTTAAAAATAGTTCCTAATGGAACATCAATTGCCAATTTCTTTCTTAATTCAAAAATCATTCTAGTTGCAAGAATGGAGTGTCCACCTAAATCAAAAAATGAATCGCCTGGAGTAATAGATGATGGTCTGTTTGGTAAGACAGAAATCCATAAATCTTTAACCTTAGATTCCATTTCTGTGAAATCAACATCTTGTTGATCTTTAGCAGCAAAGTTGGCAACTTGATTTAATTGTTCTTCAGAAGGTAATTGTAATTTTGGCTTATCAACTTTACCGTTAGGATTCAATGGTAATTTAGTCATTGGAATAACTAATGTTGGAATTGCATACGCAGCTAAACGCTTTTTCAAATGTACCTTCAAATCTTTGATTAAATCAGAGAATTCAACCAAGCCTTTAACAATTGGATCAGTAATCTTTTCAATTTCTTCAGTAACAGTCTTAAAAGAATCCAAATCAGCAACAACCTTTGGAACTAAGAAAGTAACAAGTAATGGTTCATTATTTTTATCTTTTCTGACTAATGTAATATTTTCTCTAATCAATGGATGTTGTGAAATATGTGTATCAATTTCACCTAATTCAATTCTGAAACCACGAATCTTAACTTGATCATCAGCACGACCACAACATTCACAATTACCATCTGGTAAATAACGACCAAGATCACCAGTTCTATACATTCTATCCCTTGGACCTTTCCAAAATTCTCTCCATAGTTCACCTTTAGAAACTTCTTTATCTTTTGCAATAAAGCCATCTAATGGAACATACCAGTTGTTAATAAATTTTTGTTTATTTAAATCATCATTCATTCTATAACCTTCAGCTAAACCGGCAGCCCTAACGTAAATTTCACCAACTTCACCAATACCACAAGTTTGAGTTCTGTCATTTCTATTGACAACTAACAATTGAACATTTTGCATACCTGTACCTGCTGGCATGATATCTTTTTGAGATTCTAAGAAACGTAAATCTTTTGAACGACTTGGAATTTCAAAGTAAGAGACTGCTCTTTGAGTTTCTGTAGTACCATACATGTTAACAATGTTACAGTTTTCTGCTAAAGTTTGTAAACGTAAACAATCTCTTTTAGTTAAAATATCACCAACAAAGAAAGCATGATGTAATGATTTAAATTCAGCAGTTGCTTGTGCACTTAATAATTGACCCATAGCTGGTGTTAAATGTGTAACAGTAGCACCATGTTTACCCATCCATTCAGCAAGCTTACCGGGAGTACCAATATCATCCTGAGTTGGAACTAATAATGTTGCACCAAGGAAAAGAGGAGTAAACATATCTCTTTGAATTGGATCATGTGCAATACCAGAAAGCATGGTAAATCTATCCTTTTCAGAAAGGTTGAAAGTTTTAGCCATCCATGGGAAGTAATAAGCAAGGGAAAAGTGTCTACCTAAGACACCTTTTGGTAAACCTTCAGAACCAGAAGTGAAGGATAAAGTTGGGTTTGAATCGGGGCCAACTACAACACCAGTTCTTTGTGTCTTATATTGTATATAATCAGCAAGAATATCCCTTTCACTATTAGATGATTTACCACCTAACAAAGAACCATCATCTAAGATTTCAATTTCTGGAATACGAGTAGTAACATTTAATTCATTCTTGATATAATCTTCAACAAAATCATCAATAATCCCAGCTTTCTTAATACCAATAATACCTTGTGGATTAGCAACTTTAAGATAAACTGTTTGTCTTGCTGGTGGATATGCTGGATCAATAACAGAGAATATAGCACCGGCTTTTAAAGCACCCATAACAGATACCATCAAGTCAACACCTCTATAAGCATAAATCATAACAATATCACCTCTCTTAATACCTGTCTTAACAAGATAATTACCCACAATATTAGAAGCTTCATTAATTTGTTGATAAGTGAAATGTCTATCTTTATCTTGAGGATTAAGGAATGATGCAGTTTCAATAACACATGTTCTTTCAGGGAATTTTTCTGCATTATCAGAAAAGATATCTTGAATTGCACCTCTGAAATTAGACCAATCAAGATCGATTGTTGGATCTGGTAAGACAGATTTTTGAGTTGGAGTAATCAAATTAATCTTTGAAATGACTTGAGATTGATCAGCTGAAACAGATTCAATAACTTGAGTAAATTGTTCCGATAAAAATTCAATTCTGGATGATTTATATAATAAACTATTATAATAAATGGTTAATGATTTGGATTTATTATCAAAGAAAAATGCCATATCCTTAATCGAACCGGCAACGGTTGTATCCAAAGAATCAGAACCACCAGAGTATTGGAAAGAAGCTTTATATAAAGCAGGTGGTTTTTCTAATGATTTAGAAGTAATTAATTTTTCAACAATAGTTTCAATAGGAACCAATTTAGAGTAGTATTCTTGATAAATAGTTTTAATTTGATTATAAAGTTCAATAAATGATTTTGTTGGATCGATTGGTAATCTTAATACAAATTCATTCGAAGCAAATTCATCATTTGAGGAAATAGTAATATCATCATCACCAGTAAGTCTATATGATAAGATAGTAAATACAGTAAGTGCAGTTAAGAAATCTGTTGATGCAGGTAATTGAAATTTGTGAATTGCTTGGATAACGGAACCATCTGTTGGTCTTTGAAAATCAAAGGGTAAGATATTCAAAGTTGGAGAATCCAACGTTTCTTTCCAAAAGTCCAGGTCTAACATTGTGGATATGGTTGGTGGAGATGGGGATGTAAGAAATGTGAAGAGAATACGATAATTCCGGTATTAAGATATTTGTAACTACTTAAATAGATAATTAAATAATGACTCAGAATTGTCATTTCGATTTCTCCATTTTCCATTTTCTATTTTTCAGTATGCCCATTCCGGTACCGCTGCTGGAAAATCAAACGGAGAGTAAAATCGACGCGAATCGACGCAAAATTTAACATTTAAAATTCAAAATTTAAAGTGAGAACTGAGGTCATATACAAAAGACAAAAGAGAACGCTCAGCAAGAAAGACGGACGTACGAATATAGAGAGACAAGACAAGACAAGACAAGCAAACTGCTAATTCAAACACACAGTCACATTCTTGGCCAGATCAGAGAATCTTCTAACAATCTATACACAACAGAAAATGTCACAAAGGAAGCTACAACAGTAAGTATATTATATTTATTTTCCATTTCTTAAAAGCAAACATTCCCGAAATTGATTTTATAATACTAACATAGAAAATTTATACATCATTAATATCAATACAGAGAAATTGATCGTGTCTTTAAAAAGGTCAAAGAAGGACTTGAAGAGTTTGACTTTACATATGAAAAACTTCAAGATTGTGATAATCAATCACAGAAAGAAAAACTTGAAGCTGATTTGAAAAAGGAAATTAAAAAACTTCAACGTTTCAGAGAACAAATAAAGAATTGGATGAGTGGTTCTGATGTTAAAGAAAAAGGACCATTAATTGAACACAGAAAATTGATTGAACATGAAATGGAACGATTTAAAGAAGTTGAAAAGATGATGAAAACAAAAGCTTTTTCGAATGAAGCATTGGCTTCAACAACTGATATTGTAGATCCAAAAAAGAAAGAAAAAATGGAAACTGCAGATTTTATTCAGAATAATATCGAAGAATTACAAAGACAAATGGAATCAATGGAAGCAGAAATTGACCAGATTAATTCTACTTTAAAAAAGAAAAAATCCGATTCTGCTAAACAATCTCAAATTTTATCATTACAAGAAAAATTATCAAGACATAAATGGCATATTAGTATGTTAGAATCCATTTTGAGACATCTGGAAAATGATAATTTAGATGTAGAACAAATAAATGATATTAAAGAAGATATTGAATATTATGTTGAATCAAATGAAGATCCTAACTTTATAGAAGATGATACATTTTATGAATTTTTGGGATTGGATGATATGGAAGACAGTTTTGCAGTTATACCGGGAGATGATTCTGAATTACAAGATATATCTGGTAGAGAAAATTCTGTTTCGGGCGACAAAGAAAAGGTAAATGAATCATTGGAAAAGGTGAGAAAAGATAGACTTGAAAAGGAGAAAGAAAAAGAGAAAATTGAAAAGGAGAAAGAAAGAGAAAGAAATAAAAAGATTAAAGAAAAGGAAGAAGAAAAAGTTCCCGAATCATATACTGCAACACTTCAGTCACAACTATCACAGCCTAATCAAACCTCACCACATGTTAAGACTACAAGTTTAGCTTCTACATTATCAGCTTCTTTAAATGCATCAAATCTATCAAATAATTTACTTAACGGCGGTTTAAAACCTGCAACTCCAGTAAGTACTCCAAAATTAAAATATGCTACGGCTGCATCATTATCTGGTATTAAAAAGACTGCTACTATTGCTAAAACTCCTACAACAGTATCATATGCTTCGTTAGCATCTGCAGTTGCAAATGCTAATGTAAGTACAGGGTCTCCAGGTAAGATTTCACAAGTACAGGCTATTTCATTGGCTACAAATCATGTTACTGAATCAAATAAAGCATTATCATCATCATCATCATCATCATTTCTATCTAATACAACCGGATCAAATGAAAATACAACTTCTGTACCATTATCATCAGGGTTGAACAATACCATTAATATTAATAGTAATAATTTCAATACTAATCCTATAAATAATATTTCTGAAGATATTGAAAACTTGGCAGCAATAAATGCATCCCGTATTCTTAATAACAATACATCTAATAATCCACAAGTGAACAATATTCAAGAAGCATTATCTTTGTTGAATATGAAAAATGATAATTTACCAAAAGGATTTGATACATATTTAAAATCGCTTGAAACTGCCAAGGAGAGAATGTTTGAATTTAAAAAGAGAGAAGAATTACATGTACCTTCAAAGAAATCTCAACCACCTGCTATTGTTTGTGATATCAAGTTACCACCTTTAGAAGAAATTTCTTCACATTTAGAGTCATCACTTCTTAATTGCCCTGATTCATTTGATGCAGACAAACCACGTTCTTATATTCCTATTAATCCATTCATTACACAACCAAGTTTCCCAACAGATCCGTTACCAGAAATGATTGGTTGTACAAAACTTCTTGAAAAAGTTACAATAGATACATTATTTTATGGTTTTTACTATAATAATTTACGAACGCCAAGTAAATTCACAAATTTTCACAACCTCGAAGCTAATCCAGATGATGATTACTTACAATATATTATGGCTAATGAGTTACATAAAAGAGGATGGAATTATCAGGCACATACACATACATGGTATGAACCTGATGATGTAGAGAAAGATGATAACGGAGATAATAAATGGCGTAGTTTTGATTTTAAAGACACTTGGTTAGAGAGGAGGAATGCAGGCTTTCAATATGATGCCAATGATGTTGAAACTGGATACCTTTAGTAATTGCATTATCTAAAAGTAATCTTTATGTGTATATATATATTTTCTATAAAAATATAAGGGTCTTTGGATTATAGATTATATTTTAATCCAATATATATATAAATTATGTACATGTATAATTTAAATAATTTATTATATATCTAGAAAAAAGGTCATGTTTAATGTTTAATGTTAAAACTTTTAAGCAAGGGGCTGGGAACCAAAAGCTAAGAGAAGAGTGAAGATCCATGAATGTCTGATGTCTCCGATTGCGCAAATCCAGAGACAGCAACCGAAGCATCGGAGCACCCACAGATTCGGCCGAAGTCTGCTGATGCATTATATATTTATATGTTGTATGCTGACTGCACAAAAACATAAAACCGACTTCAGCATGACAACTGCTGATTACGAAGACTTTTAATTGCTGGTTTTAGTATTTGCTGCCCTGACAGTTTATAAAGACCACAGCATTCGTCTTTCAACTCCGACATAAAATAGAAGGATTATTCACATTTATATCTATTTACTTGTTTAACAAGAATTGATTCAAATAGCTATTATTCACACACGCAATGACATACCACGATACCAGATACATTCAACTTGAAGACGACAGCAACAATTCAAAGAAAACTCGTTTTTTCACTGTTAAGAAATTAGTTTTCGTTGTTTTTTCTGCATTACTTCTTAGCTTTTTCAATCCATACGGTTCATTTAAATTATTATCAGAAGATAAAGATGTGTTTAATGATTCTAAACCGTTATGTCCAATTCCATCTAAAATTCCAATAAAGGAACATGATACTGTTCAACATATTCTCACTGATAAGGATTATCAAAAGGGTGTTATTGAAAGATTTTCACATTCTTTACAAATTCCAACTTTTGTTTACGATGAAACTAAAGATTATTCCAAAATGGAAAAATTCCATGAATTTTTAGAAGAATCATACCCATTAACTTATAAAACAGCAGAAGTTTCTAAAGTTAATACTTATGGTTTAGTTTTTTATTTTAAAGGTTCTAACCCTGACTTAAAGCCAATTATGTTGGCTGCTCATATGGATACTGTTCCAATCGGTGATCCAAGTGATTGGAAAGAAGATCCATTCAGTGGTAGATTTGATGGTGAAAAATTCCATGGTAGAGGTGCAAGTGATTGTAAGAATTTATTAATTGGTTTAATGGAAGCTAGTGAAAAATTAATTGCTGACGGTAAAACTAAATTTGAAAGAGGTGTTATTTTATCTTTTGGTTTTGACGAAGAAAAAAGTGGTTGGGATGGTGCCTATCACATTGGTCAATTCTTAGAAGAAAAATTTGGAGCAAATTCTATTGAATCTATTATTGATGAAGGTCCAGTTATGTTTATTGATATTCTGGGTGATTATTATTCTATGATAATTAATGGTGAAAAGGGATATTCTGATATTAAGGCTGAAATTAATACTCCAGGTGGTCACTCTTCTAATCCAAGAGATCATACTTCTATTGGTATGTTATCAAATTTCTTAACTGCATACGAAGATGATATGTTTAAACCTTTACTGGTCCCAGAAAATCCAATGATGGAATTTTTTGAATGTGCTGCTGAACAAGGTCACTTACCAAAACCATTAGCTGATGCCGCTTTAAACGCTAGAACTGATGATAAATCTAGACAAACTGTTGTTGATTTTGCATCTAATAGTGATTTAGTTAAGTATAATTTCAAGACTTCTCAAGCAATTGATATTATTGAGGGTGGTGATAAAGCTAACTCATTACCAAGAAATGTTGCTGCTGTTATCAATCACAGAATTGTCTACGGTAATGATTGGGATACTATTTGGGAAAAGGCAACTAAACATGGTAAGGAAACCGCTTCTAAATATGGTATTGGGTTAACTGTTAATGGTAAAGAAATTTTCCCTTCAACTCCAAATGGTAGTATGAACATTACTTACTTTGATGAACCTTTAAAACCAGCTAAAGTTTCTTCTACTAAAAGTGAATTTTATAACACTTTTACTGGTTTGATTAAATCTTTTTATGAAGATGAAGTATTCCCTGAAAAGTTTGATGGTAAAAAGAAGTTTATTATTGCTCCAAGCATTATGACTGGTAATACTGATACCAGACACTACTGGAATTTAACAGATAACATTTTTAGAGTTCAACCAGGCTCTGTGAATATTTTTGCTGCTAATATCCACGGTCCAAACGAATGGATTGACTTGACAACACATTTGCAAGCAATTTCTTTCTATTATAACTACATTTCCCATTTCAGTGTCAGTGACAATTGAGTGAGTGAATGACATCGGACTTTTTTTATTTCATTATTGTGATATTTGCTGATTATATATCAGAGACGTTTTAATTTTTTATTTGTTATGTAGTCGATTTTTTATTTGTGTTTAAAGTTTAAATTACAATCATTTTGAGCTGAGCCCCCCTAAAAAGAGAAGAAAGAAAGAAAGAAAGTGGAGAGGAGAGGGTCTGCATCACCCATCACGTGACTGCGGTCGATCGACTTACTTTTCACTATGACCCATGACGTATTAGAAAAGAAAAACTTAAGACAAATCGTCACAGCCCGTATTTGGCAATTAAGAATTAAATAAACACTAAAAATTAAAAACTAGAAACTAAAAACTGCATGTGCCTGCCTTCCTTTCCGTTTTTCCCCTGCCCCATCTTTTTTTATCCTCTCTTTCCTACAGTCTTAATAAACAAATAGTCCTTTCCTTTCTAATTCAAATAGAATATATTATCCGTAAACAATATACAATGCCGAAAGTACTTGTCGTTTCGAATAGAATTCCCGTAACAATATCTGAAAATGAAAGATCTATTGATGAAATAGATGAAGGTAATAATGGCAATTCATACAGTTATAAAATGTCATCTGGTGGTTTAGTTACTGCATTACAAGGTCTTAAAACATCTTTTCAATGGTTTGGTTGGCCAGGAATGAGTGTTTCTAATGAAACTGACAAATTAAAAATTGAAAATGATTTAAAGGAAAAATTTAATTGTTATCCAGTTTGGTTATCTGAAGAAATTGCTGATTTACATTATAATGGCTTCTCTAATTCTATATTATGGCCATTATTTCATTATCATCCTGGAGAAATGAATTTTGATGAAATCGCATGGGCAGCATATATTGAAGCAAACAAATTGTTTACTGAAGAGATCTTCAAAAAAATTGAAAATGACGATGATATTGTTTGGATTCATGATTATCATTTAATGTTAGTTCCAACAATGCTTAGAGAAAAATTAGAAAATAATGGATTTCATAATGTTAAGCTGGGATTCTTTTTGCATACTCCATTTCCTTCAAGTGAAATTTATAGAATTTTACCAGTTAGAGCAGAAATATTACAAGGTGTTTTAGGTTGTGATTTGATTGGATTTCACACTTATGACTATGCTAGACATTTTCTTTCATCTGTTGAAAGAATATTAAAGTTACCTACATCTCCTCAAGGTATTCGTTATAATGGTAGAGATATTTCTGTTGGTGCATACCCAATTGGAATTGATGTGGATAAGTTTCTTAATGGAATAAAAGATGAACCTGTACAAAAAAGAATAAAACAATTGAAGGAGAAATTTGGTGATGATTGCAAATTGATTGTTGGTGTTGATAGATTAGATTATATCAAAGGTGTTCCACAAAAGTTGCATGCATTTGAAATATTTTTAGAAACACATCCGGAATTTGTAGGTAAAGTCATTCTTATTCAAGTTGCAGTTCCATCAAGAGGAGATGTTGAAGAATATCAAAATTTAAGAGCTAATGTCAATGAATTAATTGGAAGAATCAATGGTAGGTTTGGTACTATTGAATTTGTTCCAATACATTTTTTACATAAATCTGTTTCCTTCCCTGAATTGATATCATTATATGCAGTCAGTGATGTTTGTCTTGTCTCATCGACACGAGATGGTATGAATTTGGTAAGTTACGAATACATTGCTTGTCAACAAGAAAATAAAGGTACTCTTATTCTCAGTGAATTTGCAGGTGCAGCACAGTCTCTTAATGGTGCTGTTATTGTCAACCCATGGAATACAGAAGAATTATCTGAGGCTATTTATGAAGGTCTTACCATGAGTGATGAGAAGAAAACTGGCAATTTTAACAGTATGTTCAAATACATTAGCAAGTACACTGCGAGCTATTGGGGAGGGAACTTTGTGAAGGAATTGTCTAGACATTAATGGGAATTGACTAGCTATGAATATACGTATATTTATTTAATTATTTATTTACATATTTTTTTTTTTAAAAAATTGTTTTTAATCGACCTTTAGTAATTATATTCAAACCGTTGATATAAGGATACTACAAATATTCTTTATCGCCCACATAAATCTGACTTTCCGCATTTGGTACTTTGTAGCGTTTTTTTGATTTTCAATGCTCGTAAAGAATTAAAAAGGTAGAAAGACAAAACCAGACGAGAGACATGACACACAAGACTGGCCACTCAACGAGGAAGGCGATATAGTCATCTTTGCTCCATTGAGCACCACACATATCTTCTTTGAATACCTCACAACAAGGTTACTTGAAAGATACAACCAAAACAAAAAACATTTATCAATGGGAAATTTGATGTCCACTCCGGTAACGGAGAAGAACATTACCCTTGTACAGCATGATCACATATCACATGCCATTGGAGAAATGCAAGGATATAGATTCCAAATGGAAGATGCATATTGTGATTTAGACGATATTATCACTATATCTTTAAATAGTGAAAATTCAGAAACATCAGGTAATGTTGATCGATATAAAACTGCCCATTCATTAACTAGCGTTAGCAGTGCTAACACAAGTTTGAGTATGAATACAAACACAACTACTACCAGCGATGATAGTATAAACACTCATAATTACAACCAAAATTCTAATACTATCAATAAATCAATCAAATGTAACATATATGGTGTCTTTGATGGTCATGGTGGTACCAGTACATCAAAATATGTCAGTGAGATCTTACCATTTATAATTAAACGTAGATTATCTGAAGATATAAACAAACTACCACTAGAGAAAAAACTCAAATTATTAGATCCTGAAAATAGAGAAACTTTACAATTAATTGATTTTTCAAAAATTTTGAAAGATTGTTTTATGAAGACCGATTCAAAATTTTACTATGATCCAAACAATAACAGTGGTTCAACAGCTGTTGTTGTTATAATATTTAAAGACTACATTATAACTGCAAATTCAGGAGATTCCAGAAGTATATTATCAAGAAATGGATACACAAAGAATCTTTCATTTGATCATAAACCAAAAAATCTGGGAGAGTTAATGAGAATTCATAGTGATGGTGGTTATGTCTCACAAAATAGAGTTAATTCAATTTTAGCATTAAGTAGAGCTTTTGGTGATTTTAATTTTAAATTGCATAACAGTAATAATCATGGCAGATTTCACTTATCTAGAAATAATAAAAGAATAGGATTGACACCACCAGAAGAATTTCAAGTTACCGTAGAACCAGATCTTTTATATCAAAGATTGGATATGGTAAATGATGAATTTTTGGTTATTGCTTGCGATGGTATTTGGGATTGTTACAAATCTGATGACTTGATAGAGCTTATAAGGCACCAACTATCCCTTGGAAAAAAATTAACTGAAATAAATGAAATTGTATTGGATAATTGTATTGGAATGGCAAATACAATTACCGGTATAGGTTTTGATAATATGACTATCATAATAGTAGCCTTACATAGAGATCTGGCTAATTTGGATTTGTGGTATTCGAAAATGAAAAACAAAGTTTTAGATGAAAAATTTGTAAGATTGGGACATTAGACACGGGGACTCTTATTGTATTGTCGATTATTATACATATAATTAAAAATTCCAAATTGTATTATTTCTTTTCCCCCCATAAATATTACTGTTTCTCTACCATATTTTCAATTTAGTTATTTTTAATTTGATTGCTAGCCACCAAACACCAACCACCAAAAACCATTATATCTTTTTAGATCGGCTCTTTTCGAACTTCGCCCTTCAACAAGTCTTTAATCATTTTTTTGTTTCTCTTTTTCCTCTTTTAATTAGTATCGTTTGTATCTTTTCTATAATTATTTTTTACTATAGCATTCATAATTTTTTAATGAACTTCCTTATTATACAGCTATTTAATTAAAAGATCATTCTCTAATGGTGATAACCATCTGGTTGCATTGATCCGAGTAGAAGTGGAAAATTCCCCACTATCGTCAAATTTTGCATATTTAAACCCCTTACAAGATCTTCCTTTGAATGACCCCATGCATTGCCAATAATAATAACCAATATCAGGACCCTTAAATAATCTTCTTAAAATCATTTGTTTTTGACAAATATCACAATACACTTTCTTGTTTTCCAAAGGAGGGTACGCCATTCGGAATGTCAAACTAAATCTGGATTCACCTACTATAGAATGTGATTTAACCAAAGAATCCTTTAGAGTTGGAACACAGTGTTTAAACAATTCTTGAGTTGAAGGAAGCATGATTAACATTGTATTATGTGCTAACGGAATATTGTAAATAGCCGAATTTGTCGGATTACTGCGTCGTAATCTAAATATCCTAGTTGCTCCCACAGATAGTGAAGCTATAGCAGGTAAAGGACCTATGTTAGTGAGTTTATCTGTATGCCAGTCCAAATGTGATTTATTATTCGGGAAATAGTTCCCAATACAGAAATTACTTCTCCAGTTTTCAGTTCTTATAAATTTGGGTTTCTCATTTTTATCTATACTTTTATCACCATATATCTCCTTCAAAACTTCATTCATCTTTTCATCAACATATGATCGGCATTGATTCATTTCATCTGTCATTTTGATTGGTTTTGTATCATCTGTTTTATAAACAGGATCATAATCCATTCTCCCATCTTCACCAAAACATACAGTCATTTGTGAAGATTTACAAAGATTACCTGCAATGTAAAATTGTTTTGCTTTAAATAGCAATTTCTGTTGCATAACAGAATCAAGTACTTTATCAGATAATCCTTTGGGTAAGAAGTTCTTAAAAATTCTTACATTTGGTAATGCATTTTCGATCTCTTGTTTAGTATAAAGTGTAATTGTCCGATCTGTCAATGATGATGAATTTGGTTTAGAAATTTTTGCTATTATCCCAATCGGACTTTGAGCCCCTATAGCGTCATCCAAAGTTCTCTTTTTTGCGGTAGCATGTTGTTTTATATCTTTTTGTGTAATTAAGGTACTTTTTTCAGGTAAATTTTTTAACACTTCAAATTTCATAGGCTCATGTTCAGTTTTTGATTCTAGTATTTCATTTTCTGTTTGTTGAGGTTGGTCTTCCGTAAACTCATCTCCGAAGAGTAAAGATTTTACAGCTTCGACGGATCCATCACAAGATATAAGAATTTCCAACAAAGATGTTACTTCAAAATTGGGAAAGCTTTTCTGAAGAATATTTAGTTTTGTTTCTGTGTCCATAGTTTACTTACGATTGCTGAAGTATAGATTTTAATATGGTCTGAAGAGAAGAACCGAAGTGTGACACGTAAAATTGGCAAACCATCCAAATATACAGATGCGCCATCGAAATTTAAAAGATATCATATATTTTACGTAAGCATTTGGCAAATATTTAGATTGAAAAAAAATCATATAGTTTCATTTAAAACACTAAAGTTATACATATACTTTACATAGATTACAATTATTTTGTTAATTTATCTTCCACCCATTGTTGCATTTTTACAGCCTTAATCATTTCGTTCTCACCATACGAAACACCGTAAGTTTCTTTGATTTTCATTGATTTATTCATCCATTTTCTAACAATCAATGATCTTTGTATAGATCCATATCTAGAGACTGGCATATCTTCTATATCAGCAAACAAGATAATGTCAATCACAATTTTAAATTGATTTAGCAACTTGAGAATCATTAATGGTGTCACTGTACTCAAACTTCTCTGAGTTGAAGTTGCTGCAATCAATACCGTGTATTCACCAGCTTTAAAAATACAACATTTGCTTATACCTGCAAAAGATTCCATACATTGTTCAATATCTTTAGCAAAAAATTGAAGACCACAGTAATCAAAAGTCTCATCAATTTTCCCTAAAGTAAATAACAATTGCATTTCAATCATCTTATTTCTATCCGTATTCTTAGTAACAGTATGCAGAAATCCAAAATCTCCTGTACGCATATATGTACCTTCTCTGTTGTTTAACTTACCCCTTAAGAATTCTTTATTTGTTGCATTATTATCCTTTCCAGCAAATCCATTCACCGTGGATTTAGATGAAACCCATATTTCACCAAATTCTCCAATTTTACACAGTTCTTCACTTTGAGGATTGACAATAATAACTTCAGTATTAACCGAAACGATACCAGAATCAACAACTGGAACTGCATTTATAGAATCTTTAGGATTCACAATACTAATATATCCTTGTGATAAACCGGAAGGATCTAACCATAATACAACAGGTGGAAATGATAAAAATGATCTAGTACTAATCATTGGATTCATTTTATTATCGTAAACATTGGAAATTACCTTGGATTTAATATTAGATAAAACAAGTTGTTCATTGTATTTGGTTAATAATCGTGGATCAGCACGTTCATCAGACCACGTTAGCATCAAATTTTTCATATTCTTTAAGTTGACTTTGACTAATGAATTTTTGTTTAAAGCATATGTAAACATCCTACCAGTCAAATAAACATTTTCAATCTTGAATTTTTCAACACTCTGGAAGAATACACTAGTATTAAGACGATAATCATTTGGTGACATCAAATACGAAGTCACACCCAAATAAACACCCATAATACTACTTTGCAAGAATCCAAGTCCTGAACAATAATTTGCACATCCAATTATAGGTGATGTAGCTGCCATCTGACATGTTTCCTTTAAACTAAGACACATTTTCATAATATTCATATATGTCAATTCTACACCAGTATAGGCATTATCCGTTGAAACATTAATCCAAACCATACATACATCTGAATTCTTTTTTGAACTTTTGTTTTGTGCATAGTGTTCCATTCTCTTGTAAGTTGATTTACCAGTAGAAGATGTTTTAGAATGTTTTGATGTATTTCTCAATTTTGGTACTACCACATTCTTCTTTGCTGCTGCTAAACTTAATTTATTACTGAATGGCTTGTTTTTTAGCATAGATTCAGTTTCATTGTTTACAAATATGGCCTTGGCATTATAGTCCTTGATAACGGTTGCAAAAGTTTCAGCATCTTCATCCATAGATTTCATATCTTTACCAATAGTTGGAATTGGAATTATAACAAATCCAGCCATCAAACATGCAAATAAACATGAAATAAAATCTTCACATAGGGGATAACATAAAATAACATAATCTCCGGCAGAAAGAATTTTCTTTTCTAAGATGTAAGCACATATAGTGAAAACTTTACTTTCAAATTTTTTCCATGTGGTTTGTTTACTTTCTTTAGCACTTATCCCATCAAGCTGAGCATAAGCTAATTCATCTGATTGTTTATTGGCTCTATACTCTAATAATTTTATTGGATTATCAAAATCCGCCAGGTTAATATGGAAACGGTCATCAATACTAGAATCTCTTTCATCCAAACCAGAACTTTGATAATCTGAATAACTTAGCATATCATTTCTTATAGAAGCACTATAAGGGGACCAAATACCACCAGTTAAATCATCTCCATGATAAATCGAACCTAGTGAATTATATGGCTTAAATGAAACATAAACACTGGGTAATCTTCCTTCTAAAAATCTTCTCTTAGTTAATGTATTTGCAATTTCCAATCTACCACTCTTCAATGTTCTTGAAAGTGCTCCAATTTTAGTGACAATAAAAAAGAACAGTCTCACATTATGATGTTTTTCTAACAGTTTAAATGCTTCAGTCAGCATTGATTGTAACTCTACTTGAGCAGATTCAGATTTGGTTGTACTTAATCCAGATTCCATAATACCAACAGGAACGTACTCGTCATTCACTTTCAAATTAAAAAATGCACAATCTTTAAAATATGGTAAACTTCTAGCTAATGTCCTTACAAGATGATTAGAATAATGATATTTGTAAATGAATCTGTTTGATAAATTTTTTGTTAGATCCAATTTATCATAATTTAAATATTTCTTTTTCATCATTTCATGAAAACTGTTATTATCTGATTCAGAATTAACTGATTTAGATCTATTATGTTGTTTAGATTGATTTGCAGTATCTTCATTCATTTCTAAATATTGATCATACCAAGTAACTCTTTGATTGATTCTATCTTCATACAAACCAAGCACGTATATTTTACCATTGTAAATAAATCCCAACAATTCAGTTCTTACAAATTTCAAACTGAGAATACCTTCATAATCTGAACATTCTGCTTGAAATATTGATTCTGTTTCTTCGGGAAGTCCCCAGTAACCACCTGATATACAATTTGAATCAACCCAAATTTCACCAACTTCTAATACACCACTCAAAACTTTACTCTCGGGATTAACCAACGCTAATGTTGCATCAGGTAATGGATATCCAAATGCTCCAACTCTTAAATAATTTGAGCTTGCAGTTGATTCCGAAATAGTGTAACTTGAAGGAGAGTCATTTATAACATTAACAGAGTTTGTTGACAATGATTCTTTATCTATTAATATTTCGGACAGTTTATCAACGTTGTCATCATCTCCAAATTCATCTAAAGATTGCAAATTAGAGCTTTTATTAAATATACACCCCAATTGATCTTCATTACCATACCAGTCTCTCATTGAAATAATAGATCCACCATGTTCACTTAATGTTAATATTGGTGCAACAATCCTTTTTGATTTTTTATTATTCAAAGGTTTAAGCCATCTGTCACTAAGAACATCATTAAATTCGCAATCAACAGTCGGTGTATCTATTAAGCACCAACATAGCGGAGATAAATCTACTTTTTTCTTGCTGAAAGTTCTTGTATACTGTGGGAATGACTGGTAATTAAAAACTACTGATTTTAGTGTATAATAATCAGTTAGAGTAATTGATATTTTGTATGAAGAAAGAATATTTGCGTATAAACCTGGAGTTTCTGCAGTTTTATTTTGCAACCAGATGAAAAGATTACCAGTATATACAGAGAATAACATTGAAAAAATCAAACCTATTGATCCTCTTACATCTAATGTACTCAATAAATTGTTTTTTGGTCTTGTAGACTTTAATGTTGATCTTATCAATGGGGTATTTATATTAGGAGAAGTTGAAAAAATTTTGTCCATCATCTTCATTTGATTGATAATTGTTCTATGAGACATGACAACACCTCTCAGTTCACCTGATGAACCCTTAGTGTAATCAATATATGCTAAATCTGAGATTTTCAAAGGTGGATCACCATCTTTTTTAGATGGTTTATATGTACCCATATCAGAAGTTTTCCAAACCGCCATTCCTTTTGGCCAAAGTAAGGTTTTTAATTGTTTTCCTTGCTTTTCAAAAAATTTATAAACTGAATCAGACATCAAACATAAATGAGATTGTGTATCACGCATAACTGATTGTAGCTCTTTTGTTGGCATTGAACTTGGTAATGGAACTGCGACAACACCAGATAAAAAACAACCATACAATGCAACCATAAAATCGATAATTTCAACATTTTGATATATTAAACAAACTCGATCACCAGGGTATAATGCTGCTTTATTCTTGATTTGTTGAGCTATCTTTTCTGCCCTGTAATATAATTTATCCCATGTAATAACTTTACTTTCTTTCCCTTTATCATCAATAACCAAAAGTGCAGGTTCTTTTTCATATAATTTTGCTCTTTTACGAAGAATCATTGCAAGATTATCAAATTCATTTGAATTTTCAACATGTGATGATACATCTCTTGGATCTAATGGTTTTTGTAATTCTTTTCTAATATTTGATTCATAATTATTATTAAGATTATGATATTTTTCTAAAAATTGATCATCATATGAAATAGGTTGTTGTGCACTTGAACTTGCTGCATCTATAGATTGTGTAAACGCATGTCCAGGTCTGAAAAAATCATCTGAAATTCGATCGGAAATAATCGTAGATTGCCGAGTTGTTGAAGGACGTAAAATATCTGAACTGGATTCCGAATTGTGTGTGTTCTCTGCTATTGAAGAAGACGGTGGTGGTACTGCACCTAACAATTCTATTCTCTTTTTGATATATCCTTTTTCCGTTAAATAACCATCATGGAAATCTTTTGCCAAACGGGTTAACATCAGATCCAGTTCTGGACTCACATCTTTGGGTACTGTAAAATCCATTTTAAGTCTTTTCTGTGTGAATTATTTTGTTTATTTGGAAGATAAAATTGTCAAAGACTTTCGTATTACCTAGAAACACCTATGGCTTTCAAAAAGTAATTATTTGTTGTTTCTGCTATTGTGGATTGTGAATAACTTTTTAACATTCAACTGGAAACTTGAAAAACGACGCGTCGGCGTGTTTTCACTACGTTAAACATCACACATCACACATCCATTTGATTAAGTTTAATACACTTTCGTGTTGTGAAGTTAGGATAACACTCTACAGTTTATTATTTCCTTCCCTTTGTTCCACAAAATAGCAGATACCATATATTTAAATAAAATGCATTGCTTAGCAGATGTTGCTTTTACACCAGTAAGTTTCTATTTCTTTCAATTTCCATACCAAGAATAATACTAACATGCACTTCACTTACATTGGTTCACCTAAATATTTTATCTCCGAAAGGTTGGTCAATGTACCAAATACAAATCTCTCGATGAAGCACTTGAAAGCTGCATTCCAATTTTAAGGAGTAGTGGATTATCTTATGTTGTCCATGATGGTGGCTTCACAATCGATGCAGAATGGAAAGATGCTACTGAACTCATTGGCGAATTACATGAACATTTACATAAACATGCTGGATTTATACGTGTACACAGTGATGTTAGAATAGGAACTAGAACAGACAAACCACAGACAATGCAAGACAAGGTGGATACAGTTGAAAGAAAGATTGAACAAGTCTGAAGTGTGAATATAACATAGTGCAACTAAATACTTCATGTTTATGTGTAACACATTTAATGAACGAGTATAGACTATGTACTATGTTCATACAGAGTGCGCCTGTGTGTATGCTGATTTGATGCCACTGAGTTTTTTTGTATATATTCCATTTTTTAATAAATTGGCCTTAGCTTTTTTCCCCTTATTTAAAGTGTTTAAACAAATATACACAATTATTAATATCAGTAGAAATGACCGTCAACTTGAATTGTGTCGCAGATATTTGTCTTATTCCTATCGGAACACCAACCCCTTCTGTTTCAGATTACATTGTTGAATGTGAAAAACTCATAAGAGCAAGTGGACTCAAAAATAAACTGCACAGTGCAGGTACCTCAATAGAAGGACCATGGAATGATGTTATGGAATTAATTGGTAAATTGCATCAAAGAGTTCATGATATGGGTATATTACGTGTTCAAAGTGACGTGAGAATATGTACTAAAGTAGATCAATAAGTCTTCAAAAAAAGATAAAATTTATTTATACATTCCAATTAAAAAACCTTATGTTAACGATATATACATATATATATATATATTTATATTTCTCAAACTTTATTCATGAAATGTATAAAATGAAATTAAAAAATGGAACATTATTTTAGGACTTTTCAATTAAAGAAAATATTAATTAAACAAATGACTATAAACTAAAATATATTAACTACGACAATAGTACATTTTAGTACATTATTTCGAACTTTAATAAATTATTTTCTAAATGGGAATTTTATCTATAAATAAGTTAAAATGTTTATATACCACCGATAACAATAGATTTGATAACGGTATAATCATCAATACCATACTTGGAACCTTCTCTACCAAAACCAGACCAACCAATACCACCAAATGGTAAGGAAGCTTCACCAAGAGAACCAGTGTTACAACCAATCATACCACAGTGTAATTGCTCTCCGACTCTAAAAACTCTAGCGTAATCTTTAGAGAAGAAATAACCAGCTAAACCATATTCAGTATTATTAGCTAATTTTAAAACTTCCTCTTCGGTCTTAAATTTGATTAATGGAACTAAAGGACCAAAAGTTTCTTCAACATTAACAACAGCAGAAGCAGGAACATCAGCTAATACGGTTAATTCATGGAAATTTTCACCCAAATGTTCAGCTCTTTTACCACCAGTTAGAACCTTAGCACCTTTACTGATAGCATCTTGAATATGACTTTCAACTTTTTCAACAGCTCTTTGATGGATTAATGGACCATGTGTAGTTTCTGGATCTAAACCATGACCTAATTTATATTTTTCAACAGCTGCGGTGAATTTAGTTGCAAATTCATCGTAAACACCTTCTTGAATGTAAAGTCTGTTAGCACATATACAAGTTTGACCGGATTGTCTTAATTTACAACCAAGAGCATGAACAACAGCTTCATCAATATCAGCATCATCAAAAACAATGAATGGAGAATTACCACCTAATTCAAAAGAAAGTTTTTTTAATGTTTGAGCTGATTGACCCATTAATAATTTACCGACACCAGTAGAACCAGTAAAAGAAATTTTCTTAATAGTATTATGTTCACAGAATAATTTACCAACAGTAATAGTTCTTTGTTGATCAACAGGGAATAAATTAAATAAACCATCAGGTAAACCAGCTTCTTGAGCTAAATAACCTAAAGCTAAAGCTGATAATGGAGTTTCAGTAGCTGGTTTAATAACAGCTGCACAACCGGCTGCAAAAGCTGCACCTAATTTTCTAGTAATCATAGCAGATGGGAAATTCCATGGAGTTAAAATACCAACAACACCGATTGGTTGTTTAGAAGTAATGATTCTTTTTGATGAACTTGCAGATGGAATGTTATCACCGTAAACTCTAGGAGCTTCTTCAGAAAACCATTCAAAAAATGATGATGCATAACCAATTTCACCTCTTGAATCAGCTAAAGACTTACCATTTTCAACTGTACAGATGATTGCTAAATCTTCTGCATTAGCAACCATTAAATCATATAATTTTCTTAAGATTCTACTTCTTTCTCTACCTGAATAAGTTGTCTTAAATTTGTTAAATGCGACTTCAGCATCAGCGATACCTTGTTCGATAACGGAGATTTTAGTATTTGTAACATTAAGTAAATGTTCACCACTTGCTGGATCAACAACAGAAAAAGTTTCTGATGGATCAACAATCCATTTACCGTTGACTAAAGCACCTGTTTGGATTAAATTAACATTCTTAATACCATACTTGGTGGCAAATTGTTGAATTTCAGCTTGAGAGGACATTTTTGCTGTTATATACTAAATTTAAGAACTTTAAATATCGAATCAATAAAAGAAGAAAAATAATAATGTAGAAAAGTAAATACAACAACGAAGAAGAAATGAAGGAGTTCTTATATACACAGAGATCCGATTTGACGTTCAAATGAATAAAGTGTGGATTTTTATGGATTATAAATTATTTGTGGATTATGTTTTAATTTGAGTGTGTCAAACGTCAAACGTCAACCTTCACTTTTCTAGCGGTTATTCTACAATAATATCCCGCTTCCCGCTAAGATTATCTATTTTTCATTTTTCACTTTCTAATTTCCCTTTCCCCAGACAACAACCAATTTTTGGTGTACTTTCCTCAGCCGCTAATTTCCCAAATCAGAAGATTACCAAACACGAAATACGAATGAATCATACGAACTAAATAAAAAATAAATGGGAAATTCGAGAGTCAAAAGACGTCGATCGACGTTTCTAAAAGACGTCAACGTCGATCGACGGTACCGGATCTTTAACTTTTGCTTATCCTTCCGAATCCGGTAATTTTTCTTGCAACTGATGGCGCGCTTAATTTCCTGAGTCATTCCAATTTTAAAGGCATTATTAATATTGCGACTTGGGAGTATTCTCCATTCTTTGCTGGTTACCAATTGCCAGTAGTATATAAAGTGGACGTCTTCTTCTTCACTTTTTTTTTCTTCACTCTTTCTTTTAAGTTATTGTATTTTTTCTTCTTTATTTGTTCATATTCCCTTTTGGTTTTTACAATCTCTAAAGATATATATCACTTAGAAAAGTATATTAATTATATCATAATGTCCAAAGGAAAGGTTTGTTTAGCATACTCAGGTGGTTTAGATACATCTGTTATTTTAGCTTGGTTAATTGAAGAAGGTTATGAAGTCATTGCTTTCATGGCCAATATTGGTCAAGAAGAAGATTTTGAAGCTGCAGAAAAGAAAGCTTTAGCAATCGGTGCAACTAAATATGTTTTAGTTGATGTTAGAAAGGAATTTGTTGAAGATGTTTTATTCCCAGCAATTCAAGTTAATGCTATTTATGAAAATGTTTACCTTTTAGGTACTTCTTTAGCTAGACCAGTCATTTCTAAAGCTCAAATTGATGTTGCTGAAAAGGAAGGTTGTTTCGCTGTCTCTCATGGTTGTACCGGTAAGGGTAATGATCAAGTTAGATTTGAATTATCATTTTATGCTTTAAAGCCAGATGTCAAGGTTATTGCACCATGGAGAGATCCAGAATTCTTTAAAAGATTTGCAGGTAGAAAAGATTTATTAGATTATGCTGCTGCAAAGGGTATTCCAGTTACTCAAACTAAATCAAAACCTTGGTCTACTGATGAAAATATGGCACATATTTCTTTTGAAGCTGGTATTTTAGAAGATCCAGATTGTACTCCACCAAAGGATATGTGGAAATTAACCGTTGATCCATCAGATGCACCAGAAACACCAGAAGATTTCAAGGTTATTTTCAATAAGGGTAAACCAGTTGAATTAATTCTTAATGATGGTACATCAGTTACTGATCCAGTTGAATTATTCCTTACTGCTAACGCAATTGCAAGAAGAAATGGTGTTGGTAGAATTGATATTGTTGAAAACAGATTCATTGGTATTAAATCTAGAGGTTGTTATGAAACTCCAGGTTTAACTCTTTTAAGATCTACTCATATTGATTTAGAAGGTTTAACTTTAGACAGAGAAGTTAGAGCTATCAGAGACACATTTGTTACTCCATCATACTCTAAATTATTATACAATGGTATGTATTTTACTCCAGAATGTGAATACGTTAGATCTATGATTCAACCATCCCAAAACACTGTTAATGGTGTCGTTAGAGCAAGATGTTACAAGGGTTCATTATCTATTCTTGGTAGATCTTCTTCTACTGAAAAATTATATGATGCAACTGAATCTTCTATGGATGAATTAACTGGTTTTGAACCTCAAGAAGCTACTGGTTTTATTGCTGTTCAAGCTATCAGAATTAAGAAGTATGGTGAAAAGGCAAGAGAAGATGGTAAGGCTTTATCCTTATAAATTTGATTATTTACGAAACGGTACAGTATCTAAACAACTAGTGTATATATATATAAATCTTTTAAAAAAAATCTTTAAAGGAACATTAAAAATTAAAATAAAAACCAGAATATAAACGATGTCAGAAAAATAATAAAAAAGTAAAATATTCCAAAAAGAATAGTAAGAAAGTAAAATATTTCAAAAAAAAGAATAGTAGATCAAATCATTGGGATAGTTTACTAAAAGTATTAAACTCTTAAAATTTTATTTGAAACTGTTTTTTTCATTAGAAGATGATAAATACTTTATATACCTTAATTTATAAACATTATATATAATTAAATCATTTATATATCATGAAACATGACGTTGTTTAACATTATTATTATTTCTTTTGTTGACCACCATATTCATTTCTCCATTCATCTATTTTCTTTTCATCAATTCTGTTAAATAAATATTGTGGTTTACCAATACAATGACCTGGTTGAATCCAAAATTCAAATTTATCAGGAATTCTTAACTTTGGTGCATTAAGAATTTGATCAATTTTATCTCTGATTTCTGGCATATATGGACCAAATATTGAACTTACAAGATAAACTAAATTGATACCAATTGCAACAATAGCATCAGCCTTTTCTGGTTCATTTTCAAAAGTAGAATTGTCTAATTTATTTTCCTGCAAAAATAAATTACCACGTGAACTTAATTGCATTGCAGTTTCTAAACCTTTACGTAATCTGCAGTTCTCCAAATCATCAATATAAGTAGCTAAGAGAGCATTGATTTCCTTTTCAGCTGTATTAACATAATTTGGACATTTACTAACATCAAATTTTGGAATCACACCATTATATTTAGCATTTACAAACTTGACGATTCTGTTGACAAAATTACCTAAATTAGCTAATAATTCAGAATTGTTTTTAGTAACAAATTCAGTCCAAGAAAATTGAGAGTCTTGACTTTCAGGTCTAACACTAGCCAAGTAATATCTCCAAACAGAGGGAGAAACACCAGTATCTTTAGCATTATTACCAAAAACACCAACACCTCTAGATTTGGAAAATTTACCACCTTCATATTGTAAATATTCAGTTGTGTTTAAATGGTATAACAAATTCCATGGATCAGATGTACCTAATGCGGAAGCTGGGAAAACAACACTATGGAAAGGAACATTATCTTTACCCATAAATTGATATAATTTAACATCATTTTTATCATTTACAGGATCTTTTTGCCACCATTTTTTCCATTCATCAGTATAGTTAGCAGTAATAGAGATATAACCAATAGTTGCATCAAACCAAACATACAAAACTTTGTCTTTAAAACCTTCTAATGGAACAGGTGTACCCCATACTAAATCTCTAGTTATACATCTAGGTTTTAAACCTTCCTTTAACCAAGAATTAGTAATGGTTTTGGAATTTTTAGACCAATGACCTTCTTCACTTGCCTTTTCTACCCAGGCCTTTAATTCTGGTTCTAATTTATCTAATGAAAGGAAAATATGTTTAGAATCTTTTGGAATTGGTGTTGCATTATCTAATTTACAACGTGGATTGATTAATTCAAAAGGATCTAAAAGTGTACCACATTTATCACATTGATCACCTCTAGCATCTTCATAATGACATTTTGGACATTCACCTTCAACATATCTATCAGCTAAGTAACCTTTATGTTCAGGACAATATAATTGTCTCATAACTTGTTCTTCTAAATAATTATTATTGTATAATTTCATAAAAATATCTTGTGCAATTTCTGTTTGTTTTTCAGTAGTTGTACGACCGAAATAATCAAATCCAATATCAAACCAATCATAAACTTCTTTATGTATCTTATGATATTTATCACATAATTCACGAGGAGAGACTTTTTCTTCTAATGCTTTAGTTTCTGTAGCAGTACCATATTCATCAGTACCACATATGAATAAAGTATTATATCCTCTATCTTTACCATAACGAGCAAAGATATCAGCACTTAAAACAGAACCAACAATATTACCTAAATGTGGAACGTTGTTAACATATGGTAAAGCAGAAGTAATTAAAATATTACGTTCACCTTCTTTAGGAGTTAGTTTTTCATTTGAAACATGAATTTCAATATTTGGTAAAAGATTAGAAACACCATTATTCTTTTCTGGAACTCTTACTAATTTTGTATTTTGTAACGTAAATTGAATTGCGGATGCAACTTCTGTATCAGAAGCAAATTCTTTAAACCATGATAATTCATTCAATAAAGATTCATTTTTGTGGATAAATGGATAAATTGAAGAAAATACTAAAATTTGTTCAACAGAATGAATATCAACTTTATTTTCAAATTTAGAAATTAATGGAATAATATCTTCCTTGGAAATATTATTTGATTTAACTAAATTGTATAAAATTGCTTCTACTGGTAAATATGTTAATTCGGAAATTGAACCTTCCTTGTAAAAAGAAGATGTTGCCTTTAAATATTTCACAATAGTATTTGAATGGAATAAATGGAAAGAAACATGTTTAGTATCTAATAAGATTGGGTGAGATTTGTTGCATAAAGTACCATCATTTAATTCTTCTTTTTCTGCAGAAGTCTTTTGTAAAGATTCAAAAGCAGATTTGTTAAAAATTTTAGCAGCTATTGAAATTTTTAAATTTTCAACAAGGGAAGCAGGTGTTGTACCTGTTGTAAAGTAAAGTTTGTAAGACATGATTTGTGGATCGAATCTTATAGAATCTTATACAAGAAGGAACTTATTAACAAAGTTTTTTTGTAATGTATATCCTTAAAAGAAGTGAACAACGTGCCACAATCACTCCATCTACAAAATCTTCAATCCTCATCGATCATGATTCCTTCGTCCTTCTCCTCCTGCATAATTTCTGGAACTTTGCAGAAGAAAAGAAGCGTCTTTTTTGTGTGGCGGAATTAAAAAAAGAAGAGTGAGTCAGAGTCGATCGACGCAACAAATGTCCCATTTCCTTCGCCCAACGCCCTATACGTTCTATCTCCTAAGGAGGAATAATCATTATATCTTAATCTCTTATTTGGAGTTATATTATACATAAGATAATGACAAAATATATATGACAAAGAATTGCTATTTATATTTCAAAGACTCAATGGTTCAGAATAACGGTTCAAAGTAAAAAAACCAGTACATTCGGATATCATTTCAGTCAAACCGATAATTTCTAAGATAATGTAGCATATTTCATTTATTGCATCAGTAGTGTAGATTAATGATTTAAATTCCATAAATTACAATCTTTGGAAAATAATTTATGTGTGAAAGACATAAATAAAATACTAGCCACCAAATTTAATTTCTTATCTCTACTTGACAACTTATACATCGGTGTTTAGTATTTATTCAATTATAAATTTGGTCGTATCAAAACTTATCATATCATCTTTTAATTGTTGGAGCCATGACATCAGCCACTGCAGTGAATCCAGGATTCATCTTCTGCACTTCTTTCTCCCATTGTTTGTAAGATTCAATTGTTGAAGAAACAGAATCTGATTTTTTTTCCTCGATACATGAAGATTTAATGATAATATTTTCTAAAGTTGGTAATTCTTTGTTATCAATTTGATGTGATATTGGTGTTGATTTAGGCAATTCTTTAAGATCATATGGAAGTGAAACTGGTTGAGGCTTTTGTGACAACAAAGTGTTTGGATTAAGTGATAGTGGAGTATCTCTCAGTTGAATGTGCATTCTAATGATAATAATGATAGTATTCAGAGTGGGGTATAAGAAAGAATGATGAGTTCATATATACGTATTACCTTGTTGGTAGCTCTGGCTCTTAATTCATGTATAAAATATAAAATAGATTGCTCACTAAGATAAAATAAAAAATAAGCAGCCGAGCCTTTCTGTTACGATGGCGAGTAGTGGCGATTGATGAGATGTTGAGAAAGTTGATCAAGTTAATTAAAGTTTTTACAGAGAAAGAGTTTTTGAATATAAATGTTTAAATAGTAGAGTATAGAAATGAAATTTAATAAAATAGTGTTGCTTATTTCTTCTTATTCACAGTGGCAGAGGTTTCGCCCTTAGTAGCACCAGAAACTTTAGCAGAAGAAGTGGTTGTTTCTTTGACTTTCTTTTCAGCTTGTGCAAGTTGAGTTCTTAATTCTTGTAAGTAAAATTCAGTCTTAACTCTGTCATCTTCATATTTAGCAAAGAATAAACCAGATTGAATAATAACTAAACCTAATAAAAGGAAAGTAATGATGACTTCACTAGCGGCAACGACGGATAAACCAGTAAATTCGTCGACATCACCCCATTGACCCGCTTGTGCAGAATAAATACCAAATCTAACATTAGAAACGTAACAACAAACGGCTAATACATATACTAAACAAGAACCATATTCGAAATATTTAATTTCTTCGAGTGGTTTAAAGATTTTCATGCAAAAGCCAATAAAACCGAATAAAACGACACCATACATTGTAAAAGGAATAAATTTTGGTACATCCAACCAGTGAACGTAATGATCTAAAGCTAATTTTGCAACTTCTTCTTTATTTCCTATTTCAGAAGCCCATAATAAAGCATGTGTGTAAGGCCAATCTGAATATAAAATACCTAAAAAGAAACAACATGATGTGATGGTCATAAGAGTACCACCTGTTACTAGAGCGTCAAGGAAAGAAACCATGGTTATTTGTGATTTGGTGGTTTATGAATAGTTTTGTTGTGAATAATGGTTTATGAGGGTAAAAGAAGAAGGAAGAAGGTTAAGGGTGGCAAGTAGGCAGAAAAGAAAATGTATATATATTTATAACGTACCAGACACCAGACCCCAGACCCCAAAGCAGAGCCAATTCACATTTCACATTTCACGATGCCTCGACGTTTTTATTGCTTTCTTTCTCTTTTTTCTTATCGCAATTGCAGTTTCTAGGAAAGCCGTGGGAATTTGGAATCTCCACTTTTCACTTTTCACTTTTCACTGCTCTTTTCTGTCTTCGGATGTGGGCTCCGATCCAGGATTTAGGATATCTAGTCTTTTAGATTTACTGGAGAAAGAAGAAGTAACTAAGCTTGCTGTTGTTTTATGTCTCATCCTTATCCTTCTTTTTTTCTTTTTCTCCTGCTTTGCCTGTACTACCAATATCCTTAATCTCCAGCTAATCGCTGAACTAATGCCAAATTCAAAATTCCGATAATAGATTAATAGATCTGAAATAATAACAGTTTTTTTATTTTCGCATTCACTTGTTTTCGAACTTACACTGGGGGTTAGATCAGATTTGTCATTTTTGTGTTGATCTTTCTTTTCTAATGATCTGATAATTGATTAAAATAATAACCAGAAATCCATTATTTCTAAAATATTGTAACTTGTAACACTAAAAGTTGACTCATAATGTATACCTCTAGTGGATCCAATTGAAAATGTCGTTAATAAGTCTTGCTTATTATTTTTTTTTTTTTGAAAGCGTCGATCGACGCCATGTTAAAAAAAATTAAAAATTAAAAACAAGTTAATAAAATGTTTAATGTTTAATCCCTTGAATTTTCGACGTCTTCAAATCGCTGAGCATTTGCCATTTACATTTGATTACTACAAACTACAAGCAATTACCTTTCTGGAAAACAGGCTTGGATATCAGCAGCAGTAAAAGAATAATTAATAGGGAATTTAATGTCGTCTTCAAACAATCAAGATAATTCCCAGGTTACACCTGCAGCGGCTTCTAGCTCAGCATCAGATAACAACCAACAATCGGCATCACAATCAGAATCACAATCAGTATCAGCATCACAATCAGTGAAACAGACTCAGACACAAAATCAGACACAGACGCATACACAAACGCAGACACAAACACAGGAACCGGTACAGGTACAACCACAACCGCAACCACAACAACAACAACAACAACAACAACAACAACAACAACAACAACAACAACAACAACAACAACAACAACAACAACAACAACAACAACAACAACAACAACAACAATCACAATCGCAAACACAGGCACAGGCACAGGCACAGGGTTCACAACGTCCTCAACAAAATGCATCAAATTCCGATATGCCTTTCAACCTTAACAGACTCGTTTTGGAATATCTTACTAGAAAAGGTTATCATCAAACTGAAGCTACTTTACGGATAGAAGCTACTAAAATACCTGGTGCTCAAACTTTTAATCT
The DNA here is from genome assembly GCA_030574395.1 of Pichia californica. Classification (NCBI taxonomy): domain Eukaryota; kingdom Fungi; phylum Ascomycota; class Pichiomycetes; order Pichiales; family Pichiaceae; genus Pichia; species Pichia californica. The sequence continues at coordinate 85,872 of JAJMEW010000163.1, forward strand.
TACTAATTCAAATTCAAATTTTGAATCTCCAACAACTGTAACATCAGATCGTTCAAATTTACAATTTCAACAACAACAATTTCTTTTAAAACAAAATGTTTCCAAACAAAGACAATTTGATGAAGATCCAAAAATGTTTGCAAGAGCTTATCTTTTATATAGATCATGGTGTGAAAATTCACTTGAAATGTACAAATATGAATTGGAAAAACTTCTCTTTCCATTTTTTATTTATTCTTATTTATCTTTGATTCAAAGAAAAGAACCAGAAGAAGCACATAATTTTTTACTTAAATTTAGATCCGATCATTCATTATCTCATACTCAAGATATTAAAATATTATTAACTATCACCCTTCCAGATCATCTCACAGAAAATAAGTATGCAAAATTATTTTTAGCAAATAAATACAAAATGAACATTTCTAATACTTCATTAAATCTTGTTCTTGGATTTCTAAATGAGAATCAAGCAATTGGTGGTGGTATATTAGTTAGATTTTTAAATAATAATTTTGAAATGCATACACAATTGGAGGTAACTACTTCTTCAAATGATGCATTAGAAAACTTAGAAGGTATTCCAGAAATTTATCAATTGATTAAATTGGGTCCTGATGATGATAATGAAAATTTCAAATCAAACAAATCAACATTCATTCAAGAAAATGAAAAACCACTTAAATTAGGACCATATCCAAATGATGAAGAATTCACTAAAGAATTAGAAGCAGAATTAAAACATAAAGATGAAGCAGCGAAGAAATCTGATGAAACTTCAACTGCCCAATCTAAACAAAAGCAAAGTTTAATGGATGAATATAATGAAAATTTCAAAACTGATCCAAAAAATGAAGACTCTCCAGCAAGGGATACTTTACCATTACCTCAAAAATCGGTATATGATTTAAAACGTGCCATTCAAGAAATTCAAGATTCACGTTCTAGAATAAGATTGTCTCCATCATCATATTCTCACCTTAATAACACTACAAACAATACTAGAACAACATTTATATCTCAACCTTCATTGCCTTCTGTTTGTATGTACACTTTCCATAATACAAATAACGATCTTACTAGTTTATCATTCCATCCAGACTCAACTATGATTGCAGGTGGTTTCCAAGATTCATTCGTTAAATTATGGAGTATTGATGGTTCTCCATTGCGCTCAGTTTTAAAAAAGGATCCTTACAATGTTGATATAGATAATGATCCAACTAATGGTGGTTTACCAACCAATACTAGTAGAAAATTGATTGGACATTCAGGTCCAGTATATGGATTATCATTTTCTCCAGATGGTCATTATTTACTTTCATCATCTGCAGACTCTACTGTTAGATTATGGTCATTAGATACTTATAGTGCTCTAGTTTCATATAAAGGACATGGTGGTGCAGGTGGTTCAAGTTCACCTGTTTGGGATGTACAATTTTCTCCACTTGGACATTATTTTGCAACTGCATCACATGATCAAACTGCCAGATTATGGTCTTGTGATCATATATACCCTTTGCGTATTTTTGCTGGTCATTTAAATGATGTTGATATTGTCAGATTCCATCCTAATGGTACTTATCTTTTCACTGGTTCAAGTGATAAAACTGTTCGTATGTGGGATGTTGCAAGAGCAGAAAGTGTTAGATTATTTGTTGGACACACATCTCCTATAAGTGATATTGCATGTTCACCAGATGGACGTTGGTTAGCAACAGCATCTGTTAGTGAAGAAAATTATTTAAATACTTCATTCGGTGTAAATAACTGGGCAAGTAGTATAGGTGGTGGTTTTACTCCAAGTGGTGGATCCGTTTCTAATCCATCTTCTTCTGATTCTAAGAGTGAAACTTCAGACAAAAATGATAAATCTACTGATGATGATAAGACTAAGGGTAGTGCTACAAGTTCCGGAAGTAAAGAAAAAGAAAATGATTCAAAGAAACTTAATAATAATCAAAATGTAAGTTTTACTGGTAGTGTTATTCATATTTGGGATATTGCATCGGGTAGAAAGTTGAAGACTATGCGTGGACATGCATCTGGTGGAATTCATTCATTGGCATGGAGTCGTGGTGGTGAAGTTTTGGTTTCAGGTGGTGCTGATGGAAGTGTGAGAGTTTGGGATGCTAAACGTGGTACAGTTGATGCAATTAGTGGTGGTCAACCTGAAAGATTTTTGCCTATATCTAAATCCTCTTTGAACTCACATAGTAGTAAAGAAGGAAAGAGTAATGATTTAAAAGATGGATCTTCCAGTGCTGGAGGCAGATCTGAAGATGTTAAAAATTCTGTTATTAACAATTACAGTTCTAGTGACCATATGGGTGTTTACTTCACTAAAAAGACCCCAGTGTATAAAGTTGAATTCACAAGAAGAAATTTATGTCTTGCTGCTGGTCCATTTATGTAATGACACTATTATTTTAATTCTTTTTCTTTCCAAGAGAACAAATATGATTTAATCAACGATTATGGTACATACAATATGTATATATAAAAAGTTATCAAATTGTTTAAATTTGTATAAAAGTGTATTATTAATATTTAAAATTTATGTAAGACAATTAGTAGATAGAAAAATATACATATATTTTCTTTTTGTTGTAAGGTATAAAAAGGCGATTTGATCCAGATATTATTGTTTAGAAAAGGGCATTATTGTGTTCATAAAGATTTAACAATGGGTTTTGCAGGATCCCATGGACCTTGTAATTCATCTTTGTATTTTTGCAAAGTCAAAAAGTACCAAGGACCAACAATTACAATTAATAAATGTAATGAAATCCAAACGATAAACCATCCAAGTCCAAAAAGGTACCAAACTATAACATCTACAGTTAATACGATTGATGTTAATTGAAAATAATGGAATCCTTGTAATTCGCAACGACGTGTAAAATTATTAAAAATTGGAAATAAACCACAAGCCTGAATACAAAATAAAATAAAAGAAAATGCAGATGCATTAGATTGAAGTCTTGATGCTAAAACTATTGCATTTGATACAGCTATATTTTTGGAAAAGTTGGATTTATGTGCCTTTTGGGTGTGTAAATCTGATAAACGATTCGATGTTAATTGAAAGTTTGGCTTGCCACGTGACAATAAAGATATTTTACTATCTGTTTGTAGATTATTTTGATCTTTTGAAATAGATGATGATGAAGATCTTGACAATTGATTTGATGAAATTATTGAATAATTTTGTTTGAAGATTGTTTGCCAATGTAATCTTTTTTCCTTTTCAGAAACTCTAGGAAAATCAATTTGATAATCATTAAACATAACGTTCAGTATTGATAACCATGCAGATAGTGCCCATATAGAATCAGATGATGTAGAATTGGTTAAAGATTTAAGAACTGGTGAGAGGGTTAAAAGATAAAGAATAATTAACATTGATGACTTAAAAGTTTCATAAAAATTTGGTGGAGATGGTTCTGTCAAATAGTCCTCTAAGTCAATAGATTCAGGATCAAACACTTCATTGATGTCAATAGTATTTGAATTAACTGATGATGATGATATATTGTTCCCTGTAGGAGTTGCATAAAGTTGTCTAATTTTCAGTTGTTGTAACTCAATTAATTCCTTATTTCTTCTGATGTTAAGTGTAACAACATAGAAAATAAAACCTGCAAAAGTCAAAGCAGTACTTAACATTGCAGGTTTCAGTGGATTCCAATTGAGTCTATAAGTTCCGTAAAATACCACAATTACAGACATTATTAATGACAGATGGAGAACCACTAATGAAAAGTCAGAAACTAATTTCCTGTAGGAATATTTAACCACAGTTGAATTCCTCTTTAATTGAGATAAAAAGCTGGCATCTGTATAATTATCTTCGTATGGTTGTTTCAACCACAAAAGCTTTTTCCAACCCGTTGAAAAGCTTAATGAATAGTGTTTTCTATGTTCCTTAAAAGAATAACTGGAATTATTAAGTCCTGATTTTTTCTTTTTGAGTACCAATGCATCCTCACTCGGGCTAAAAACAGTTGACATTCTTAATGATTATACCTTTTAAAGCAGTTTCCCAAGTTAATACCGCTTGGTACCTGTCAGATCGTAGTGTATGTCATCTATTTTATAGTAACATTGTAACAATTATCTGTTGTGAACTATGAATTTCCCAGTTCAAAACAAAGTGCAATAACGTAATACAACTCTCTATCTGCTTCGCCACATCGCCACATCGCCACAAAGTCAGATACATAGCAGGTAGCAAAAAAAATCATTCCTCTTTCCTTACTTATTCCCCTTTTATCACCATGATTATTGCGGAATGTTTATCTTCAATTCCTTGTATTACGGCTAATCATTAAAAGAATAAAATTAAAAGTAAACAATAAAAGTAAAGTTTATATCACTTATTATAGCTGCTAATATCTATCCTAAACTTTTTTTCAATTTTTAAAATTATACAAAATCTATAAGAAATGCAAAGTTTTATTTAAATGGCCTACATATTATGAATGTATGAACTTTTTTAGGTATACATCTTAAATACCTTATTATCACCAATAAGGATTCTTTATATTTTTGTTATAAAACTTTTTGGTATACTTTTTTATATGCAAATCAACTCTCCTATGGGTACAAGAGCCACTTGTTATTAATATTATACTTTTCAATTCTCTCCAAGTTGTTAATTTATCAATTTCAGATCTGTCTCTTTTTTTACAATGTTTCATCATATGTGTCTTAATTATATTAAAAGATTCAGGATGAAAGTATGACTCTTCCATTTTATCAACCCATTTTATATAGTAGTTTTTTCTTGATAAATTTGTCAAGTCGTGTTTTGGAGGTGTTGATATATATTTCAAATGCCATATATCATATTTTTCAAAATCAAAATATTTAAATATACAAGTAATAACTTGATCATAAGTATCTAAACCTTTCAGGTAATAAAGTAAGTCATCATCAACACAATAATGTTTTAAAATTATCCCCCAAAGCATATAATTAAAATTGTAATAGAGTAAAGTGTTTTGGATACCCAAAAGAATATTAATTTCAATATTTTTATTTTGTTCGTTATAAGGTTGTGGACCACCTCTAAATCTAAAATTTTTCAAATCATTATCCAAATTTACCCAATCAATGTCGCCAATATCTTTACCCTTCAGATGCATTGGTAAAATACTAAAAATAGTATCGTATAAAATGATGTTTGGAAAGTACTTTTTAATATTTCCGTATAACTTAGAATTATTTAATGGGTAACCGTCAAAAGATATTAAATTATCAAAAAATTCCTTATTTGTCTCCATAACTATTATTTTTGGTTCTAATGAATTAATATCTTGCTCAACAATTTCTACGATTTCTGATTTTTTAAAATATCTTGGATCTGGATCAGTTCTTGTTGAAAACATAATTTTTGCCATTAATAATAGATTTTTATAATCATTAATTTTTTCTAAAAGTTCAAACTTATCTTCATCGGTATACTTTAATCTTGCAAGCATATCACGTTTAATATGGAAAAAAAGTTTTTTAGAAATTCCACCTGGAAGTTGATTTGCTTTTTCAATCCACTCTACATAATATCTAGTAATATCTGTTTTGTTTTTCACTTTTGGTGGATCAAATTTTAACCACATAGTAACATTAGCATCATTTAATTTTCTATATTTCAAATTATAGTTTGTTTCAAAATAATGGTAGTGCATGAGATATGCAACAACTTGATCATATGTGTCATAGTTTTTGTGTTTTTTAAAATCTGACAATACAGTATGATGCAAGCAATATTGTTTGATTGCCAATCCCCAGAGTGAATAATCAACATTGTAAGATTTTAAAAGGTTTTGAATTTTAATAATTTTTCTAAACGTATCATGTGATTCAATGTGATGAATTTGTAGTTCAGAAAGTGATTTTGATAAAGAAATAAAGTCAATTTCATCAAATTGTTTTCCTTGCAAATGTAATGGATAAAAGTCAACAACTTTTTTATAATGGAGTAAGTATGGATATCCATGAGAATGAAGATTTCTTTGAGTACAGTATTCTTGATTATTGATAAGCTTTAATTTTGAAAACTTTTGTTTTAAATCATGCTTTTCTTTATCTGTAATGTGTCTGTAGGTTGTGTTAGACATTGCAAATATGTGCTACAAATTTTATAAATTTACAAAACATATAATAAAAAAAAAATGAGATTAAGAATTAGAAGTTGAATTTGAATAATCCATTTAAATACGAGTTTACTGTTTTATATTGCAATTAACGAATATCTTTATTCGGTATATATAGTGTAGGTTTGGCATTCTGTAGCGCAAGCTCCGAAGATAACTAAAACTGTTTATTTTTTTTTCGTATTCTGTTTTTTATTTTTTTTTAAGTATGTCATAAAATAATGCATTGGTGATATACAGTTAAACAATCAAATAAGTAAATACTATAGTAAATTAAAAGTTAAATAATTAAAAGTAAAATTTAGACATTTAAGCCCATTGTTTGAATTGATTGATTAAGTTCTTAGTACTGGAATCATGAGCAGCGACAGGACCTTCAGTTTCTAACTCATTTAAAATTACCTTTGCTAAGACTTTACCTAACTCAACACCCCATTGATCAAATGAGTTGATACCCCAGATAGCACCTTCAACAAAAGTTTGATGTTCATAGTAAGCAATCAATGAACCTAAGGTAGCAGGGGTAATCTTTTGAGCAAGAATTGAAGTAGTTGGTCTGTTACCAGAGAACATTTTGTGTGGAACTAAAGTTTCAGCAACACCTTCAGCTTCGACTTGAGCTTTGGTTTTACCTAACATTAAAGATTCAGCTTGAGCAAAATAGTTTGAAGCAAGCATACGTTGATGTTTATTGTGTTCAATTGGGTTATGAGATTGAGCAGCAAGAATAAAATCTGCTGGAATTAATTTAGTACCTTGATGAACTAATTGGAAGAAAGAATGTTGAGCATTGGTAGTTGGTTCACCAAATAAAACAACACCGGTTTCATAAGTAACAAAATGAGAATCTTTTGTGACAGATTTACCATTAGATTCCATAGATAATTGTTGTAAATAAGCTGGGAATCTATGCATATATTGATCAAAAGGAGCTACTAATTTAGTTTGTGCCTTATGAAAGTTGTTATACCAAACAGTTAATAAACCTGCAATGAAAGGGATATTTTCTTCAATTGGAGTTGAAGTGAAATGGTTATCAACAGCTTCAGCACCCTTAAGGAACTTATCAAAGTTTTCATAACCAATATAAATACAAACAGATAAACCAATTGCAGACCACACAGAATATCTACCACCAACCCAGTTTTCAAAACCAAACATATTCTTAGTATCAATACCGAATTTTTCAACTTCCTTTTCATTAGTACTTAAAGCAACGAAATGTTTAGCAATGTGAGCTTTATCCTTAACAGATTCTAAAAACCAATTCTTGGCAGTATTTGCATTAGCACAAGTTTCAGCAGTGGTAAAAGTTTTTGAAGCAATCAAGAAAAGTGTAGTTTCTGGATCACAAACTTTCAAAGTTTCAGCAATATGAGTACCATCAACATTAGATACAAAATGAACTTTAATGGTATCATGAGCATAAGGTTTAAGAGCTTCAGTAACCATGACTGGACCTAAATCTGAACCACCAATACCGATATTAACAACATTTTCAATTGCTTTACCTGTATAACCTTTCCATTCACCAGATCTAACAGAATCAGAAAATTCTTTCATATGTTTTAAAACTGCATCAACTTCAGGGGCAACATTAACACCATCAACAAACATTGGCTTATTAGATCTATTTCTTAAAGCAACATGATAAACAGCTCTATTTTCAGTATTATTAATATGATCACCTTTAAACATTTCATCTCTTAAAGTTTCAACTTTTGCTTCTTTAGCAAGTTTAATTAATGTTGATAAAATTTCTTCATCAATTAAATTCTTTGAATAATCAAATAAAATTTTAGAACCATCATAATTTGTAAAAGTATGAGAAAATTTATCAAATCTAGTTGAATCAGATGCAAATGCATCTCTAGTTGAGAAATTCTTACCCTTAGATTCGAAAAGAGTTTCAAGTTCTTTCCATGCGGTCAATTGAACAGGTGATGTCATATTTGTAAATGTTATTGATATTTTATTTATAAGATTTATAAACTTATTTTAATTTTATATCTGCACAAAGAAAAGCAAGTTTCCACCGAACTTTCAAATAATTTCTTGTTCTGTCATGGTTTCGTTCAATTACATGCTACATGCTGCATACTAATTACTAGCGATCAGAACAACATGCACTCAGTCAGCTCACTGAGCTTGCGTGGCTCATCACTCATCAGCTCCTCATTATAGAATGCCGGGTGGGAAGGCTCCATATTGGATTATTATGCGTTAAGGGAGATGTCGCGACAATGAGTTTGTGACAGTGTCAGCATGATATATTTTATATTTCAAACGAACTAGGAAATTATTAAATTACTGCTAATAATATTATAAAAAACTGGGAAAAACGGAGAAAGGGAGAATAAGAAAACGATGAAAAAAAATGTAAATAAATGAATATATTTTTATAAGAAGTATCAGTTAAGCCCTCTTTTGAGATTTAAACTGTCTCTTTTACGTGCTACTGTTGCATTGTAAAGATCAGCTACAGGACCTGCAGTTGCTGGTGTTGTTGGAGTCGTTGTTGAAGGTTCATAATTCACTGATGATGATCCTTGTTCATTGGTCAATTGAGATGTTGGTACACCAAATGTTAAAGGTGATGGGAATGCTTGTTCAAATGGAGATTGTAAATCGATGTTCGATGGAGAACTGAAATTATGATTAGCGTGTGAAGGATGTTGCGGATGTTGCGGATGATTTAAAACTGAATTAGATAATGTTGATTTATTAAATCCAACTGGTGTTATAGGTGGATTGTTACCAGTTGGTGGTGCAGAAAAATAATTCAATGTTGGATTAGAAAGAGAGCCAGATCTTGCACTACGTGGTGGATTTCTTTGTAGCGTAGTGTTGGTAACAGGAGTAGTTGGAGTATTTGGTGTTCCAGGTGTTAATGGTCCTGTTGAAAACTGTGGTCTTGGTTGTAGTGAAGTATTATTCATTGAACGATATTTCAGGAAAGAAGGCATATGAAGATTAAGAGAAGGGCGTTCTCTTTTTCCACTACCAACATTAATGGATGATTGTGAATCGTTTGAATTTGTTAAATCAATTGGATCTTGAAATGAATTATTATTATTAGTTGAAATATTTAAAGGTACTCGATCAATTAAGGAATCTGTTGAGGATGGTATAACAGATGAATTATCTTTATTTGCATAAAGAGTTGGCATATGCAACCAAGAAGGTCTATGAACCATTGGAGCGGGTATTTGAGGTTGAGAATTTAAATCATTATTAGATTGCATATAATTTGAATTTGATTGTGGTAATACTCTATCACCTAATGATATAGCTGAAGCAATTGAATTAGTTCTAGATATTGGAAATTGATCATTAAACATAAAAGTATCATCATTTGAATTTAAATTTTTATTAGATAACTGAATTAAACGTAATCTAATTATAGCTAAAACTTTATGTCTATTAGAATCTAATAAAATATCATTATTAATATCTAATCTAGAATCTATTTGAATTTTTTCACCATCTAGAATATTATTTTCCAAGAATAATTTAGATATTAATGATAAAATACCAGAAGGTGGATATCTAATATCAAAAGGAGTAATATTTGGTTGTTGAGAATAAGCTATATAATAAGAATATAATTCATCATCAAATTGAGTAGTAAAATCATAATTCTCTAATTGTGGAGGTGGCATTTCAGAAAATACTGAAGAAGATAAAGAAGCTGTTGAATTTTGACGATTTCTATTAAAATTATGTTGTAAATTATTTTGTTGATTATTATTTTGATCAATATTTGTACGCACAGTATAAGTTGTATAAGTTGTATCAATACTTATTAAAGAATCTGTTCGATTTCTTAAATTTAAATGGGGTAAATGTTGAGTATTTATTGGTTTTGGTGCATTTGTAGCATTAGTATTAGTATTAGTACTAATATTATTATTATTATTATTATTTGAAAAATTTAGTGAACTAAAATTATCTAATTGTGGATATGAAGTAACTGGAGTAATTGCCATATCTGTATCCATCATATCATCAGATTCCATTATTTGTGTGCCATTCATTGTTAATAGTAATAGATCAGTACAATGATAAAAAATATCAATAGTTATATCAAAGAGATAAAATGTTGTGTAATGTAGAGATTGATAGAATAAGCGGAAATGCAGGGTATTTGTGGAAGTACCGAAGATGTATGTATAGCGTATAGTGGATAATGTATAACGTATCAGTTATGACTATACGAATTAGTTAGTGTCGCTCCCCTGTAACCATGTGACATGTGACGCGTGAAAGTTGCAACAAACAAAAATCAAAGATTGCCACAAATTAGAAAACTAGAAAGCTGAAAATGCCAAAAATAGAAAATTTCCCTTTTGGGGAAATTGAATTCCAACTGAATTAATTTAATTTAATCTGCAGGCTCCAAACCCAGCGACGCGTCGATAAAACAGCAACAGTCTTACGTAATCACCCATTGCGTAACCACGTCGATCGGCGCCACCACTCAACTTCCGGCTGCCAACTCCCAACTCCCAACTTGCCCGATTGGGACAACAAGCAAATGCACAAACCAAATTACAAATTACAAATTACACCTCGCCCTCCCGCTCAATTCTTCTCTTTTCTTCCTTTCTTGCTCGCTCTTAGTTATTAGCTCTTAGCTATGCTACTAGTATTAGCACTAGTTCTCAGTTCTCAGAGAAGCAAACATTCTTGATCCTGTTTGTCTACGTACACATTGTACACAAACTTGACCTGTTTGGACTTGTCTGTCGTCTCTTTGTCTCTTCATTTGTTTGTACCTACTTATTCACGCACCAATACACACACACTAACATCAACTCACACATAGACCTATACATACAACATATCATTGATATCATAAAATCATGTTAGTCTCTCCTAAACTTGTCGAATTTCATGGTATGTATCAATTATTAACTTCCATCTGATGAATATAAAGTATAATAATATCCATCATTATCTATTATTTTATCAACAAATTATTTTATTATGTTATCATTTGAATGTATATACTAACATTTTCTTTGCTTTAAATCTTCAATTCCTTTCCTTATTATTATTTAATAGCTCCTTTTAAAGGTATACAACAAACACAAGCTTTAACTGTCTCAAATGACACTACAGCTCCAATGGCTTTTAAAGTTAAAACAACTGCTCCAAAATTATATTGTGTTCGCCCAAATAGTGGTGTTTTACAACCTGGTGAATCTGCAGAAGTAACAATCATATTTCAAGGTTTACTTGAAGAACCACCTTTAGGTTCAAAATGTAAAGATAAATTTTTATTCGTTTCAATTCCTTGTACATCAACTATAATTTCTAAAGATGTTTCAACAAATTGGTCTGAATTAGAAAAATTAGCTGGTGGTAAATCAACCGATACTAAATTAAAAGTTTCTTTTAATTATGATAATGCAATGAATACAATTCAAGAAGAAAGATCAAATATTTCAACTCATTCAATTGGTGGTGCTAATACTTCATCTGCACAAATTACTAATAATAGTTATCAACCAATTCAACCAATTCAACCAATTGAAGAGCAAATACAGGATGTTGAACCTGTAGTATCTAATATTCCAGATAATTCAATACAGGCTTCATCTTCTGGAATTAATTCAAATATAACGAATAATCCAACTTCCAGAACTTCTGCATCTGTAAATCCATCAACAAATATCAATGAAATTACAAATGAAAAAGAAATTTCATCATCAGAAAAGAAATCTGATGTTCATGTTGCTCCACCAACTACAACTGTTAAGTCATCATCTAATGAAACTAACATTTATTTGATTGGTTTAGTAGTTCTTATTTTATTTTTCCTACTTAGTAGATTGTTTTAATGTTTTTTTCTTCTACTCTTTTTTTTTTTGATTGGATTATTTTCCATTTTTAAACTACATCATCTTAATATTATCATTTTCATCCTACTATACTATTTGTGTTATGTATAAAATATAAGCAATATAAATATAAATATAAATAATAATAGTAATAATTACAGTAATTATAATGTAATCTCCATTCCGTGATAGCCGGTAACAGTGGTTTTGGTTTTTATGTTTTCTTCTTCCTTCTGCTGATTGTCGATAATCGATTATGGCAATTAATTACAAAAATGAGAAAAAGCAAGGCTGTGCGAATCTCACTCACTACCTTTAGTAACGCCTCCCTTTATTTATTCTCAGGTCTTAATTCTTTTATCAAGCTATTCCTACAAGTCACAAATTTGATTCATTTCATGTAAACACGTTGATTATCATATATATGTATATAAATAACATAATAATGGATAGCTCATATAATTATGAAAATATTAATGATGGTAGTATTAACAATAACAATAATGATAGCAGGCGAATCCAAAAGAGAAATATTGTAAATGATCATTCATATAATTCAGATCAGAACATTTCAAATAAGCGACAGCGATTAAGTAGAATGATTGATGATAGTGATAAAACTAATCATATTAATAATAATGAATTTGATAATCAAGATAATATTAATAATTTAATTAATACAGATGATGATGATGATGATGATGATAAAGATTTTGAGAATAAATTTAAATTAAATAATAATACTAAAACTGAAGCTATAGCTGATACTGAAGCTGATACTGAAGCCGATGGTGATAATGATGAAGATGAAGAGGTGAAAATGATGGATATTAATGCTTTTAATATAAATGCTCCTGTGGAACTAAATACAACTTTAGATGGTTCTCATGCACATAATTTTGGAAGATCTGATAGTAATCATGATATTGAAGAGAATTATGATGATGATGATGATGATGATGATGATGATATTGTGGTTATACATGATGTACTTAATCTGCCAGAAATTGAGACGAATGAAAACAATGAAGATGTTGTAACTGAAAACAATGTGACTGAAACCAATGTGACTGAAAACACTACAAACATTAACAATAATCTTTATGAAAATGATGATGATGAATATTCAGATGTAGAAATTATATCCACCCGAGAAACACCTGATATTAATATAACAAGAGCCAATAATGATACAAATTCTACTAGCAATAATAATACCGATATTCCACAAAATATTGATCCTGACGTGTCAGTTGAACTAATTGATGATTGGTTTGGACCCGCTGAAGATTTTGATAACAATAATGAAACCAATCAAGTACAAGGTCAAAGGTTAAGTCGGCAACAACTACAGAATAGAGACGAAGAAAATAATAGAAGAGTAGATATTGATATTGAAGAAGTTAATGATAGCAACTCAGAAGATAAAGATGCTGATGATGATGATGATGAAATTATAATGCTTGATGGTAAGCCGGTTCCAACAACGGAACAACTTCTCAGCCAAATCACAAGTAAAGACAAAGATAAAAATAATGAAAAGAATAATGAAAAAAATGTGCAGTCATCATCACTTTCATTACCAGTGGGTAAAACATTTAGAGATATTACATGCGTTATTTGCATGGACCCCATAAAAGATGCCGTTGCAGCTGCGTGTGGTCATGTATTTTGTGCCGGTTGTATTTATAGAGCATTGGCAGCATCAAAAGAACCTGGTAGTGGTAGTTCCGGACCTTCTGGTAGAAGTGGGAAATGTCCAATGTGTAGGAAACTTGTTGCTTATAAAAATCTTGTGTGGTTAAAAGTAAGATATCGGAAAGGAGTGGGTAAATGAATTTTAAGGAAATTAATTATATATTTTTACAACTGTATCGACTTTGTGGCACAAACAACTATAATTTGTAATATTACCAGAAATATGATCTAATTAAATATATACTTGGTTTCAGATATATACATACATCCACAGTTTGTGCACAGTGTAGATAAGGAATATCAAAAAGCATCGCTGTAATAAAGTGTAAAGAATAAAGAACATTAATTTAATAGAAATGTCCGCGATGACGTTGCTCAAAATTCAATATTCAATATTCAAGATTTAAGGCCAGTTTATGTATGTTTATTCGATAATTATTTTAATTATATATATATACAATTTCTCTGTTGCATTCATTGTAACATTTACTCATAAAGATAATTATAAGGTCCAAAATCTAACACGGAATGAACTATCAGAGACCATCGATGCCACCTCCAGGCTACCAACAGCAACAACAAGAGTCATATGGTGGATTTCAACCACCTCCAGGTCCACCTCCTAACAACAATAACAGAGCTGTTAACGGTAACAATTATAACATGCAATCATCACCGATATCTGGTACAAATATTGTTCAAAATTTCCAATTATCTAACTGTCAAGGTAAGAGAAAGGCCTTATTAGTTGGTATTAACTATATTGGAACTAATAATGCATTACGTGGTTGTATTAATGATGTTAGAAACATGCAAAACTTTTTAATACAAAAAGGTGGATATAGATCTGAAGATATGGTTATTTTAACAGATGATGCTCAAAATATTATGTCAATTCCAACTAGAAACAATATTTTAAGGGCGATGGAATGGTTAGTTCAGGGTGCTGCACCTGGTGATTCCCTTTTTTTCCATTATTCTGGTCATGGTGGTGAAGAAAAGGATTTAGATGGAGACGAAGTTGATGGTATGGATGAATGTATTTATCCTGTTGATTTCCAACAATCGGGGTCAATTATTGATGATATTATGCATGATATTATGGTTAAAAGATTACCCGCAGGATGTAGATTAACAGCTATTTTTGATTCATGTCATAGTGGTACTGCTCTGGATTTACCATTTACATATAGAGCTCAAGATGGTGGATTAAAAGAATATAATATTTGGAAGGATAGTACTGGTGATGGTGCTAATATTTTACTGGGATATGCAACTAGAAATACTGGTATGATGTTAAGTGGTGCTAAGTCATTATTTAGTAAGGTATCAAATTATAAGAGTAGTAGTCAGATTGAGAAAATTAAACAAAGTAAGATGTCTAATGCAGATGTTATTATGTTTTCTGGATGTAGAGATGATCAAACTAGTGCGGATGCTAATGAAGCGGGTAGTTTTACAGGTGCAATGAGTTGGGCATTCCTTACTTCTATGGGTAATCTTCCACAAGGTAGACAATATTCATACTTATCCCTTTTACAATCCATTCGATCTGTGATGAGCAGCCGATATGAACAGAAACCACAACTATCCTCTTCTCACCAAATTGATCCCAACGCAGCCTTTATATTCTGATATGATATGTAAGTGTATAACATACTGAAAGCTTTTTATTCTATTGAGCCTTGAGCCTGATAACTAATAATGCCGATTCTGATGTGCAAAACACACACCTGTGCACCTGTGGTGAGGTGTAAAACGAAAACCAAAAACGAAAACCAAAAACGAAAAGCGCTCTTTGCTGTTTGCTGTTTCTTTGCCCCCTTCCTTTTGCCAGCTCTGTCTCTGCTATGCTATGCTCAGCTGTTTTGTACCCGTTTGTATACTTTGCTAATTATTTCTCCAAGACGTCTCATTGACCTGATCCCACCCCTTTCTCTCTCAACTAATACAAAACTAATATATACACACACACTAGATCAACATGTCGGACCAGGCTATCCCTGCAGTTCCCACTGCGAAATTGGTCCCTGTTGTTAACGAAACAGCATCAGCAATAACAACAACAACTGCCCCATCTTCAAATGTTGCAACATCACAAAACACAGACGCCAACTCTAACATTAATTCTAATTCCATCTCTAATTCAAAGGCAAATGATTTACAACCAACTACAACTGTAATTGAAACCCACATTACACCACAATCACAAGAAAAATCATCTCAACCTATTAATGGAAAGGTAGAACATGATGATGATAATTCAAAATTGAATGGTGATATTAAAAAATCGAGTGGTGATAGTACAAAATCTTATGTTGATAATTCAAAAGTCACAGTATCACCAGCAACAACATTAACTTTTATTGAGAATGATAAATTTAATGTTTCATCTACATCTAACAATGGTAATTCTGCAACTTATATTAATATGATCCCAAATACTTCAACAGTCACACCTGCACCTGCATTTACACCAACACCTTCATTTACACCAACACCTGCACCTGTAGCTGTACTTGCACCTACACCTGTACCTATTGTGTTACCAAAAATTCCATTTCCAAATACACGTAATGATGTTGAACTATTACTCAATCATTTTGCAAAATTAGAAACTGCAAATGCGAATCCATTAGAAAAACTTGCAATTTTGAAAACTTTAAGCAAAGTAGATAAAATTGTTCAAAAATCAAATAATAATAAAAATTCAATTAAAGAATCTTGGAATAGTAATTCAGAATCAATAGATATTAATTTACTCAAGAATCAATTACTTGGTTTACAACTTTTATCTAAAGATTTAGATTTACCTACAGAATTATCATTAGAATATCTTAAATCTGGTACAAAATCACCATTGACTGATGATATTAATTCGTTGTTAAACAATGAAAATGAAAAATCAATAAACAATAGTAATAATAATAATAATATTAGTAATACTTCTAAATCTTCTATTTCTATACCATTAGATGATTATGATTCTAAAGCTGAAATGTTTGGTATAATACCAAATAAACCAATTGTAAATCCTAAATTTAATGTTGTTGGATTACCAGAAATGGAAGATTCTATCAAACTGAAAATAGATACTAGAATTAAAGAATTAGAAAATTTACCTTCTAATTTAGGTTCTTATGATTTTAATAAATTTGAAAATGATTTAAAATATTCTAATGATAAAATTATAGATAACGTAGATCAATTAAAAATAGATGCTCTTATTGAATTAAAAGGTTTAAAATTATTACCATTACAAAAACAGTTAAGAAATCATTTACTTATTAAAGCTGCAACTAATACAATTTATCATGATGAAAATTTAAATGATTATTCTGTTTTCAAAACTTGGAAAAGAACTTATTGTGTTCATCCAAAACAAAAAGTTGTTCAAACTGCAAAATTGGCTGAAAAATTATTACAACAACAATTACAAGAAAGGAAAAAAATTTTAGAAAATATTCATAATGAAAAAGTTTCAAAATTAGTTGAATTTGCTACTAATTCTCAAAATGAAATTGCAAGAAATCAATTAAAACGTTTTCAATTAGGTAAAGTTTTACATCAATTTCATCAACAAGCAGAACGTGATGAATCTAAAAAATTTGAAAGAAATGCTAAACAAAGATTGTTAGCATTAAAAGCTAATGATGAAGAAGCATATATTAAATTATTAGATCAAACAAAAGATAAACGTATTACTCATTTGTTAAAACAAACAAATTCTTTCCTTGATACTTTAGCTAATGCTGTCAAAATTCAACAAAATGAAAGTAAAATTTTAACTCAAGTTGAAAAAGGTGAACCAATAAAACCATCAGATGTTGAAGTTGAAGGTGAAGGTGGTGAAACAGAAGATGAAAAACGTGAAAAAATTAATTATTATGAAGTTGCTCATAAAGTTAAAGAACATGTTACCAAACAGCCTGATATTTTGGTTGGTGGAACTTTAAAAGAATATCAAATTAAAGGCTTAGAATGGATGGTTTCCTTGTATAATAATCACTTGAATGGTATATTGGCTGATGAAATGGGTTTGGGTAAAACTATTCAATCTATTGCACTTATTACACATTTAATTGAACAAAAGAATGAAACTGGTAAATTTTTAATTGTTGTTCCTCTCTCAACTATAACAAATTGGACTTTAGAATTTGAACAATGGGCTCCATCTTTGAAAACAGTTGTTTACAAAGGTAGTCAACAACAACGTAAAGAATTACAATATCAAATTAGATCAGGAGATTTTACTGTTCTTTTAACTACTTTTGAATATGTCATTAGAGATAGACCAATGTTAAGTAAATTTAAATGGGCTCATATGTTAATTGATGAAGGTCATAGATTGAAAAATACAGGTTCAAAATTATTTCAAACATTAACTAATTATTATCATACTAGAAATAGATTAATTTTAACAGGTACTCCATTACAAAATAATTTACCTGAATTATGGGCTTTATTAAATTTCATTTTACCTAAAGTTTTCAATTCTGTTCAAAGTTTTGATGAATGGTTTAATACACCATTTGCAAATACTGGTCATCAAGAAAAGTTAGAATTAAGTGAAGAAGAATCATTGTTAATTATTAGAAGATTACATAAAGTTTTACGTCCATTCCTTTTACGTCGTCTGAAAAAAGATGTTGCTAAAGATTTACCTGATAAAATTGAAAAAGTTGTTAAATGTAAATTCTCTAGTTTACAATCTAGAATTTATAAACAATTATTAACTCATAATGCCTTATTTATTGGTCAAGGTACTGTTGGTGCAACTAAATCTGGTTTAAAAGGTTTGAATAACAAGATTATGCAATTACGTAAAGCTTGTAATCATCCATTTGTTTTTGAAGAAGTTGAAACTGTTGTTAACCCCGATAAGAGTACAACTGATTTAATTTGGAGAGCATCTGGTAAATTTGAATTATTAGATCGTGTTTTACCAAAACTGAAAAGAACAGGTCATAGAGTTTTAATTTTTTTTCAAATGACGCAAGTTATGGATATTATGGAAGATTATCTTAGATTTAGAAACTTAAAGTATATGAGACTTGATGGTTCAACTAAAGCTGATGATAGACAAGATATGTTAAAAGAATTCAATGCTCCAGATAGTGATTATTTTTGTTTCTTATTATCTACAAGAGCTGGTGGTTTAGGTTTGAATTTGCAAACAGCTGATACAGTTATTATTTTTGATACTGATTGGAATCCACATCAAGATTTACAAGCTCAAGATCGTGCTCATCGTATTGGACAAAAGAATGAAGTTCGTATTTTACGTTTAATTACATCAGATTCTATTGAAGAAATGATTCTTGATAGAGCCCATCAAAAATTAGATATTGATGGTAAAGTTATTCAAGCTGGTAAATTTGATAATAAATCAAGTGCAGAAGAACAAGAAGCATATCTTAAAAGATTAATAGAAGAAGAAAAGGATAAAAATAATGAAGCTGAAATTGAAAATTTTGGTGATGAAGAAATCAATGAAATGTTAGCTCGTAATGAAAATGAATTAGAAGTTTTCCATCAAATTGATGTTGAAAGGGCACAAGATGATAAATTAAGAGGTAATGCTAGACTTGTTAGTGATGATGAAGTTCCTGAAGTTTTCAAAGAAGACATGAGTGTACATCTTGAAGAAAAGGAAGACACTGGTGGTCGTAGGGTTACAAAGAAAGTTGTCTATGATGATGGTCTTACAGAAGAACAATGGCTTCAAGCAATGGATAATGATGATGATTCTGTTGAAGATGCTATAGCTAGAAAACAACAACGTATTGAAAAGCTTCGTAAGACTAGAGAACGTAAGAGTAATAATAATGATGGTGATGATGATGATGATCCTACACTTGATGAAGAAAAGGATGATAACATTGAAAACGATAACGAAGATGTTATTAACTCAAAAAGTTCCAAAAGAGAACTTGATAATGTGGATGATGATAGTGATGAAGAAGTTTATGAAGAGGATCTTCCTTCTAGAAAGAGACAAAGACTTTCATCGAGGGCTCCAACACCTGTTGTTAAAGAGAACAAAAAATCAAATGTTAAAGCACCATTACCAATATGGGTTCAAAGAGCATATATAGTTCTAAATGAATTAGAAAAATGTGTTGATAAAGATGGTAATAATGTTGGTGGAGTATTTGCCAAATTACCATCAAGGAAGTTTTACTCAGATTACTATAAAATCATTAAACATGTTGTTTCATTAGGTCAAATGAAAAAGCAATTGGATACTAAAAAGATATTCAGTTGGGAAGAATTTTTGTCTGAATGTAAACAAATGATTACAAATGCACATATTTACAATGAAGAAGGTTCATGGGTTGTCAAATGTGCTGATATAATTGAAAAACGTATGAATGAATTAATCCAACAGTGGGAAGAAGAAGATATCAATGCCGCTGCTGAAAATGCTATGTTTTCAGGTACTGATGATGTCAATAAAGAGGAAGAAGAAGCGGTTTAGTGATCTGAAGTTTTAATGTTTTTTTCCTAATTAAATTTTTATGTTTGTATTTAAATGTTTTTCTAAAAAAACTTTATGTATATTTATTTTATATTTCTGTATCTTTAATTAATTTTATCAATTTAACAATAATTACAAATAAAATTAAGGGATATATTTTTTTTTTCAACTTAAATTTATTAATATTCTATAATTTACATTTAATATACACAGAAAATACGGTTATCATACCACAAGCTGTACCAATAATTCGTTCAAAAAATGTATGATAGAACAAACAAGTAATGGTAAACATCATCAACCATGAGATATAAATATACAAAGCAAACAAAACAAGTAAATGACCAGATCGATAAATATGAAATGGTAATGGATTTAAATGATTTATGTATACTATCCAATTGTTAACACTTAATGTTTCAAATGCAATACATGATGCAAAAATCGATGTAATTAAACTATGACCACTGCATTTAAAACCACCAGTGTATTTATACCCTTTTGAAACACAAGTTCGATAGTATTTTAATTCCGGATGATTGATACAAAAACCACCTGTATAATGATGAATTCTATCATACATTGATGCACCAAAAAACCAAACAATAAATACAATAATTGGACCATATATTGACACTAATTTAATTAATTGTAATGATATAAAACACGTATTTGATGTTGGTGGGTCCATATGTTCAATTTGTTTATATAAATTTAAATCTGATTTATTAGATTGTAATTTTTGTTTATAGCCAGTACCTTCTTGGTTTTCATTGTTATTTTCATTTATTGGAAGTATTGGCATTCGATTATGAACTAGCCACAATTTGAATATATTCAAAAGAATGAAAGTTGTTAAAAAAATCTCAAAGCTATGACCTGCTAAGAAACGATTCAAAAATCCCTTTGAATTGATGAATGGCCATTCTTGTGGATCAAAATTTGGATATAGCACATCTTTGAAAAGACGTACTGGCTCTGTAAGTAAAAGAACTGCTGGAAATACCGCCAGTATTCCTAACGAAATCTTGTCAGCCATCTGTGGATTTTGGATCAGACTTCCCAATGTTTCCTATGAAAACCAAAGAAACACGTATGTGTGGATAGATAATGCTGAATCTACCTCAAAAGTATTTCTATCTTTGTTTTCAGAGCAGCATAGACGGCAGCCAAATCGGGCAGTGTGATTGCATCGCCACGACCGTGTTTTTCAACGATCACGTGTGTGGCGGTGTCAGCAACAATAACACTATGCGATACAACAACTTCAATCTTGGAAACAGCAAGATCAGACTTTATATGGACTTTATCTGTGTTACTGTATGTTTCCTTTAACTGCAGTACAATGGATTTTCTTTCTTCTAGCAGTACAAGATGTTCGTAAATGCGCATGGCCAATTTGTTTATACGGTTGAAACCAGGAACTGAATTTTCTGTTGTTTGCTCTCTGACATGAAGTAAATTCAAATATGAATTAGCCAAATCTTCAACTGGAATGTATTTAGGAACAGTTGTTTGGAATACTTCCCATCTCCATTCGGAATCTCCATTTAAACTTATACTTTGTTTCTCATCATTCTCTATTTCAAACTGCTTCAAGATAATGTAATGGCAAGTAGTAAATTTCCTGGAATATGTGTTGAATACATCAAATCGAATACCAATAAATTCACCAGAAGGATCGTTAGATAATGGAAATACTGTTATCCCATTAAATCTGTATACATTTTCAACTTGAATTTTGGGTATTTGAGAACCGTAAAATTTTTGTAGCTCTTTAGACTTAATGATTCTCTTGCCATCTTTTATATCACTTTCACCATCATCAGGGGTGTTTTCGTTAAGAATATCATATAGTAATTGATCCATTTGACCAATATTTGAAAAAACTGTTTTATCATCTTCGTTTTCAATACTCTCAACGTTTTCTTTATCATCATTATTATCATCATCATCTATTTCAATTACCTCTTCATCACTTGCGTTCAGATCCTCTAATTCCTCCAATTCTTCGATTTCCCTCTCTAACTCACGTATCTCATTCCTTACTAAATCTATTGAAGACATTTATGGAAAGAATATATAAATTGGATTATTGTTATATTGATAAAACACGTATTTCACCCTCAAACAAGAAAAATATCACCATCAAAACAGAAACATGAAAACAAACTCCCGCATCAAGACAAAAAAAAAATGCCATCATGTCTTGAAATAACTTATCTTTTTTACTTTAACTTATGTTTTTAAATTATATGAAGCCCTTATTACTCCCTGGTATCAGCTATGGATAAAAATGATCACTATAAATATATGCAGATAGCCATTCAATATGGTGATGTAGCTTTAAAAAATAATGAAGTCCCAGTGACGGCTATTTTGGTTAATAATAAAACAAAAGAAGTAATTTATAAAGCTCATAATATGACAAATTTAACACTTAATGGAACTGCACATGCAGAATTTGAAATTTACAAATATTTATTAAATAAAAATCCAGATTCACATTTATCTATATGGAAAAATTCTACATTATATGTTTCAGTTGAACCTTGTATCATGTGTGCATCTATGTTAGATCAAATTGGTATTGAAACAATTGTATTTGGATGTCCTAATGAAAGGTTTGGTGGTAATGGTAGTGTTTTTAATATTAGATATAAATCAAAATACAAGGTTATACCTGGTGTATGTCATAAGGAGGCAATCTCATTACTCCGAAGGTTTTATATAAATCAAAATGATAAAAGTCCGACATCAATTAATAAAAAAAAAAGAACGTTAAAACTTTCAGAATTCCCAAAAATCGAATATTCAAAGTTTATTACATTGCAGGAATTTATAGATATATGGGGTGAAGAATATAAAGATATTTATATAAATAATGAATTTTTGGATTTTAATAATGATAATGTATTAAAACTACCGGAAACTAATTCCAAAAGACAAAAATCATAAAAAAGATAAAAATCTTTGTTTTAAATATCAATTTTATAGAATTAAATACAAATAAATGCTATTATTATTATTAATATTATTATTCTTATTCTTTATTATATATCCATACCTTTTAATAAATCTTTGATCTCTTCATCATTTTCCATGACTGCACTATGATTAAAATATTTATCCCTTGTTTCATCATTCAATTTATTTTCAAATTTAATATTACTCTCATTAATATTAAATTTATTCCAATCATTATATGATTTTGAATAAAGTTTAGTATATTCTTCGCTTAATTCATTTAAAGAATCTGATATTTCATCATCCTTTATTTTTTTAAATTGTGACCATTCTTCAATTAAATCTTTTTCAAATTTTTCATAAATTTTCTTTGCTTTTATTTTCTCCTTTTCTAATAATGAAATTCTTTCATTTAATTTTTCAATTCGTTCATGAACTAAATTAGATGTACTAGAAGGATCAGAATATGATGTTCCATTACTTGCTGGTGGTGCAGATGTTGAAGAACCAGGAGTTGAATTAGATGTAGAAGTACTAGGTAATAATGAAGATCCTTTTAAACCAGTAAAAGATTCAAATTTCCTGCTCAAATAAGATATTGTACCTTCTGTAGTGGATGTTAATGAACCACCATGAATTAAATTATCTCTTTCTGTAATTGCCTTTTCTAAATAATTATCTAACATTTCATAGTCAACAATTTTATTATCTTTTAATTTAATTAAATTTCCAAGTGAAATTAAATAATGTTCTAAATCTTTCAAGTTATTTAAATAATTAAACTCAATAAATTTATTCAATTCATTATAATATTCACCAGAATTTTTCAAATTTTCAGAAAAACATTTAAATTCATCAACCATTTGTTTAGTTTGATCATCTAATTCTTCTTGTTTTCTATGTTTTCCACTAAAATCATTATTTAATAATACTGTTAATTTACTAAATTCATCTCCAAATAAATTCAATTCTTTAGAAATACTGTCTTGTTTATTAACAACTTTAGAATATATTTTATCAATTTTATTTAAATTATCTTGTAAATTTAACCTTTGATGATCAATTTCTTTAAAAGTTTTACTATATTTACTTTCAACATGAGGCTTTTTAAAAGAATTCATTAAAAAATCAGTAACACCTTCAACACTAGGATTTGAATGAACAATTGAAGAAATATCATTAAGATGTAAATTAGATTTATATATATTCCATGAATCATTATTTTCAAGAAATATCATTAATACTTCACTCTTTGATAATATAGGATGTTTAATTATTCTATTTATAAAAATATTTAATGAACTGCAACGTTTAAATACAAATTCATCAGTAAAACGTCCACCTTTAATATATTCTAATCTTTGTTTATTAGGTAATGGAGGTATTAAAAGTGTTGGATGATCAAATGTTAAACATTGATATAATGTATCAAAATCAGAATAACGACGAATAATTGTAAATTTTTTTTTATTAAATCTTGGATTATTTGTTTCAATTTCAACATGATAAATAGTAAAAGAATTTGAACCTTGATGTTCAGTAATTGGATTAACAATTTTAATATTTAATTCATAAGAAATATCTAATGTTTTCGATTTAGTATGAATAGAAGATGTTTCATCATTTATCAAATCTTTGTTAGTTTCAATTTCTGTTGATGTTGATATATCATTTACAATATCACCATTATCTTGAATTACAGTTTCTTCTGGTGTTTTAATATTTTCATTTTCTTCTTTTTCAGCACCTAAAATCATAGTTTGTGTTATTAAATCACTTCCTTCTAAATCATTATTATTTAAATCAGTATTATGTAAAGAAATTGAATTAGTTTTACTTTGTAATGGTACAATTGAGTTTCCATCACCAGTTGAATCAGATGTATATGCATTGGTATTAATTTCATTTTCATTATTAGATTCTGAATAATCAATAATTTCATCTTTTAAAATATTATCATGATCGTGTTCTATAATATTATTATTATCATCATCATTATTTGTTGGCGTGGTCGTATTATTATCATCCCATTGAACAGATGTAAATGGATCTTCCGACATTGTATAGTTTATAAATTGTATATATGTTGTGTTTGTTCAATATTAAGAGGTTGGGTTGGGAGGGGAGGATTATGGTATGGTTACTATAAAAGGTAATACATTTCTATAACAGCAGTTTCAGGCGCCTTCTGATTGTTATTCTGGGACTCATTTTTAATTATAATGCGGTCATCGTTGTAGCCTACAACGCTGTTTAGTGTAGCGTTTAGCGCTAGAAAAATTGCAACATGAATATTACAAGTTTTAAGTATGAATATTTTTTAATTGCCAAATATGGCAATACCTACTAGGTTGATTGTTAAAAAAAAAAGAACCCATAAAATTGGGTATGATTTATATTGCAAGAGATATATAGGGTGGATAATATACACAAGTTGGTACATCATATATACGTAAAACTATATAACATTGAGTAAAATGATAAAGTATTTAGACATGGAGGAGTTTATTTCCTTTCATGAGTGGATGATGAAGAATTCGTTAACAGTCACTGCATATATACTATTATTATAGTTATTATGTATTGTGCATATATATAAATGGAATTGTATAGATTGACTAAAAAGTTGAAAATGTTGTTGTTGGAAAAAAAATTAAAAAAAAGTAAAAAGTTTTATAATATAGAGTAGTAATAGTATTTTTTTAAGAGCATTAATTAAAATTGAAATTAAAAATTTTTCTTTTGTTCTTGTTATTGTTATTGTTATTGTTTTTTTTAATGTCAATTTGAGTTTAAAATATATATGTATAGAAATTGAAAATTACGTTGAATAAATTAATTACATGTGAGAGATATATTTGTTTTTGTTTTTGTTTTTGGTTTTGTCCTGATTTGAATTTAGATTTGGATTTTATTTTAAGTTAGGATAATAGATGCATATTAATAAATTATTCAGCATATATATCTTCAGTAACTTCAACACTTTTTTCAGTAATTTCAACATTTTCAACAATTGGAACTTGTTTCTTTTGAATAATAGAAGGATAAGATTCATCTAAACCACAACCTTCACGATCTGATTCTGGTAAAATCCAATTTAAAGGATTTGTAAGAGCACGAATTTTAATGTTTTCAATTGGATTAACAAATTTATTAGTTGTAGTAGTAGTAGTAGTAGTAGATTCATCTTCTGTTGTTTTTTCTGTAGATTCGGATTCTTCAGTTTTAGTATTTGATTTTTCATCATTTAAAATTTCATTATCAATTTTTTCAACATACCCCCATTCAATTTTTTGAACATAATTTAAAGAATCAATTAAAACTGATAAATCACCACAACTTAAAGCTCGAACTCTATAAAAATTTGAAATAAAGCTTAAATCTATCCAACCAGTAGAATTCATATGTTTACGTAAATACATATCTTTTAATAAATTTGAAATATCAAAATAATAATCTAATTGCATTGCAAGTGATGTAACAGCTGTTAATCTTGATTCTGGAGATATCCAGTTCATTATTGTTGATGCATTATTGTTGTTACTGTTATTGTTATTATTTATATATTTTGTACGGTTGTTGTAATTACGACTGTGATTGTAATTGTTGTAGTTGTTGTTCTGTCTGTGGTAATTTCTATTATTGTTGTGATAATTCTGTTGGTATCTAATATTTTGGGAGTTTTGATTATATATAAAGTTACCATTAGTAAATTCAGGATAATATTGGAAATTTTGTTGTTGTTGTTGTTGTTGTTGTTGTTGTTGTTGTTGGTAATAGTTAGCATTACCATTATAATATTTGTGATTGTTATATCTATTGTTGTTTTGATTAGTGTTACTAGAATTGTTTCTATTTTGGTTATTGTACCTTCTAGTATTTCCATTTACTCCTCCTCTTGTATTAGCATTAGTGTTTGTTGTATTAGAAGTAGTAGTAGAGTTATTAGTATTAATGTTTGAATTTTTATTCTGTTGTTTTGTATTAACTGATGTAGTTGTTAAATCATCTGAATTTGATTTTGAACTTGATTCTTCAGATTCTGCTAATCGAGATGCTTCTGCAGCTTCAAGATTATCTTTCTTTGGAATTGAAACAGTTGCAGCAGCAGCTGGAGAAATATGTTTTTCAGATGATTGCTTTGAAGATTTCTTTCCATTAATTGAAGAATTAGATTGTTTCTTTTCAGATTGTGTTGCTGGTGTTGTAGTTGATGATGATGATGATGATGATTGAGAAGTTGAAGATTTCTTCTTTGATTTCTTAGTTTTCTTTTTATTTGAACCATTGGTACCGTTAGATGAATGAGAAGAATCAGATATAATTATATTTGCACCTTTAAAAGGAACCCATTTTATATTTCCAGATGAAGATGGAGCAGTAGAAGATGAAGATGATGATAATGAAATAGATGTGTTGTTGGAATTATTAACCTTCTTATCTATTATAGTTTTCAAATCAATTGAATTAGATACAGAATGATTAATTGTACCCCATGCATTCTTTGAAGGTAATGGAGCTGGTGCTAAAGTTGAGGGTTGAGATGTAGAGTTAATTATTGTAGAAGAGGAAGAGGAAGATGATGATGAAGAAGAAGAAGAAGAAGAAGAATCGGTTTCAGTTGAGACAGGAATATCTTTTGATTCATTGTCATTATGAGAAGAAGATGTTGATGAAAGAGGAACTTCTGAAGTAGAATTTGAAATTTCAACATTTGATTCAACAGAAGAATTTGAATCTATTTCTGAAATAATTGTATCAGATAAAGGATCTTTCTTTGCGGCAGCATTTGCATAAGAGATTGCAGCAGACATTATGTGAAATAAACTTGTATAACTGTAATATGATATAATATATATTTTCTGTAATGATACAAAGCTTAGTGACAGTATATATATATATTATGTTATATATATATATTATATTATATTATATTATATTTTAAATATTATAAGATATTAAGATATCCTTAGATCACTTGTATAATTAGTTTAATTGTATGGTAAGTAGTAAGTACCCTGTCTGTACCCCATGTACCTCATCAGAATTTCCTGAATAATTTTTGTATGGAGGTGGCCCAGTGTGAGGTGTCGGGTGTTGATTCACGAAAATGACGCGTCCGCAGGTAGTGTGAGGTGTCAGGGTGGGCTGACGCACTTCTGCGCCAAAAAGAAAAGCAGCGTCGATCGACTCTTTTTCAGCAGCGGGCAGGGCAGTGCGGTCGGTCGGCGCGCTCGCACCAGCCACCTTCTCACCCGCCACCTTCTCACTTCCAGCAGCGTCACCCTATACGTCATGTCAAATTTCAAGCCCACCAGGCAAACCGTGCACCGTGTAGTGCACCGTGTAGTGCACCGTGTAGTGCACCGTGTAGTGCACCGTGTAGTGCACCGTGTAGTGCACCGTGTAGGCAGGGAAAGAAAAGAGAAAGGGGCTAAGCGCTAAGCCACAACAAACAAACAAACAACAACAACAACAACAGCAGCAGCAGCAGCGTCTCGCTAATCAGTATCAACCAGCGATATCAACAACAACAACAGCGACCCACCAACGCTTACTTAACGCTGCTTATCTGCACCCAACTCCCACGCTTTGCACTGTGCTGCTGCTGCTCCTGCTGCTGCTCCTGCTCCTGCTGCTGCTGTTCCCTGTTGCACGTTCTCTATATAGCTATTTCCTGTTTGCTTGCACACCTGCTACACATTCATCCATACATACACATACCACAAGGATACTCCCATAGGGTTAAGTTAAGATTACACTACATTACACTACTCTCATTACCCTCATTACTCTCATTACACTTGGCTAAACATTTCATTTCTTTCCTTAACAAAACAGACCCTTCATTTCTTTTTATTTGCTTGCATTATCAATATATTTACAACATAACATTACTATCCAATCATGCAAATTAAAACTGAAATTAAAGCAATGCTTTATATTCATGCATTTATTGCATTAATACTTATTTATCAATTATTTGATTTGATAACACTTTTATATGATGATTCTCATCAATTTGCACTTTTATCAAATGAATTAAATAATTCAAATTATTTACAATCTCAACCTCAATTAATTCCAAAAATTATTCATCAAACTTATAAAACTTCAAATATACCTGAAATTTGGAAAGATGGTCAAAAAAATTGTCAAGATCTTAATAAAGATTATCAATATATACTTTGGACTGATGAAATGGCTAGAGATTTTATCGCTGAACAATATCCTTGGTTTCTTAAAACTTTTGATAATTATCAATATAATATCGAAAGAGCTGATGTTATAAGATATTTTATTTTATCTCATTATGGTGGTATTTATATCGATTTAGATGATGGTTGTGCTAGAAATTTAGATCCTTTATTAACTGTACCAGCATTTGTTAGAAAAACAATGCCAACTGGTATTTCAAATGATATAATGGGTTCTGTACCAAATCATCCTTTTTTTAATAAAGCAATTTCAATGTTAAAAAGATATCAAAGAAATTGGTTGGTTCCTTATATTACAATTATGTTTTCAACAGGTCCACTTTATTTATCTGTTGTTTGGAAACAATATATTAGATGGGGTAATCCACCATCTGGAATTGTTAGAATTTTAATGCCACAAGATTATAAAGATTCAAGTAATGCTTTCTTTAATATTTCAAAAGGTTCTTCTTGGCATAAAGATGATGCTGCTTTCTTACTTTTAATGGCTAGACATATTCCATTATCAATTATTGGTTGTGTTGCTTTAGCTTGTCTTATCTTTTATACTGAATATTGTATTACTTGTTGGATTAATAAAAATTATGGTTCAAAATTATCAAATATTTACAAATCTTCTAAAAATTTCTTACTTCAATTAATTCATTATTCTTCTTACAAATCTTTATTAAATGATAATAATAATAACAATAATTCTAAATATTTACCTAGAAAATCAAGAAAAGATTCAAATCTTCCATTAGCTTTATCTGTTGATATTGAAAAAAATGTTCAAATACTGAATGACATTGAAGAGTTATAATTATAATAATATTATTATAAGAGTAAGGCAAATCTTCTCTATTTAAAAAATTTTCATCACTATATATATATATGTTGTACAACAATATATATTATGGGCTCTATCTATACCTTTGTTTTTCATGTTTTATCATCATTATCATTATTTTTTTTTATTATTATTTTATCTTATTGTTTTTTTTTTTTATCAGAATTATAATCATTTTCGGGCCCATCTATTATCAATTCTTATCATTATCAACCTTTTTATGTTGGTTTATCAGTGTTATCTTTGAATTATTATTTTTATTTTTATTTTATTCTATTTTATTGTTAGTCTCCAACTTCACTTTACCTTTTTTATAAAAAAAAACATTTTATTATATATATATTTAAATAGTAAATACTTACATCATCGAAACTAAAATTATTGTATTAATATTAATAATACTATATAAAATCATTCAAATGCTTTATCAATTTCAGTTAATGCAACTCTATATTTACACTTATTATAATGACATTTTTCTAATCCTAATTTACAATTTTCAGGAGACATTTTCAAACATTCAACCCAAGGTCTAA
Source organism: Pichia californica (assembly GCA_030574395.1). NCBI lineage: Eukaryota > Fungi > Ascomycota > Pichiomycetes > Pichiales > Pichiaceae > Pichia > Pichia californica. The sequence continues at coordinate 116,605 of JAJMEW010000163.1, forward strand.
TATTTTTTTCAACGGCTAATTTAAACATTTCAATCATTTCAACATGTGAACCTAAATGTGATGCACCCATAAAGCATGCATTTGACATAAAAGTTCTTGGTGAAACAGTAAATGGAGTTTCTGGTAATCCAACACTAACCCATTTACCATTAATTTTTAATACTTTAAGATAAGTATTTAAATCAAAATTTTCAGCACTATTTGCAGTACAAATAACTAAATCTAATTCAAATTTAATATCTTTATTCTCTTCAATTTCATCAATCCAATTAAGTGCACCACCAGTAATTATAACTCTATCAGCACCTAATTTAATTGCATCTTCCCTCTTTGATTCACCTCTACTGAAAACAAAAGTTTCACAACCTAATGCTTTAGAAAATTGAATTGCCATCATACCTAAACCACCTAATCCAACAATACCAACTTTTGGTTTAATACCTTTAGAAATTAAATCATATGGTAAATTTCTAATTATTGGTGAATAAGTTGTAATACCAGCACATAAAAATGGTGCTGCTTCTTCATTACTAATAATTTCAGGTATATGAAAAACAAAATAATCATTAATTCTAATAAAATTTGAATAACCACCTTGTGAAAAAGTTTTCGATCCATCAGAATTTTCATAATAACCACCAAATGTATGAACAAGTTTTGGACAATAAATTTCATTATTACTTTTACATAATTTACATTTTAAACATGCATATGATTGAGCTCCAACTCCAACTCTATCACCAATTTTAAATTCAGTAACTTTTGATCCAATTCTAACAACTTCACCAATAATTTCATGTCCTGGAACTAATGGATATTGAGCATCTGGTTTATTCCATCCATTTCTAGCACTATGTGCATCAGATCCACAAATTGAACATGTATTAATCTTAATATCAATATCATTATCTTCAAATGGTTTTGGTTCAAATGTATATGGTTTTACATCAGACCATGTTTCTTCGGATGGATCAAAAACTGCATATCCACTAAATTTTTCAGGTATAGTTGTAACTGTTGACATTGTATATATATATATAATAGTAATTGTGTTTTATAATAATTTATGTATATATATATACATCATATAATATTCTTTATAGCAATTTATAACGCATTCCATGGATCGAGGAAATACTCCTCCTTTTATACACACTTGTATTCTTCGATATTACTCATTAAAATCTAACAATCTCTAATCGGTCTATCAGCGCTTATTTCCTATTTGAGCCCGAAAAAGATCAACACCCGCCACAGCTTGCCAATCGGGATATACTCCTCTTCTAGTGTCTTCATCTATTTCATCTAATTCATCGGATATTCCCTATTCGGAGTAAGTATTAAATAACAGATCCCTTATCAATTGAACATACTCATCTTCAATACAACTATTACCAATACGATCAAAACTTTTACCATCACATCTCTTATTTAAAACCCACATTGAAAGATTACTTCTCCATGTATATCCTTCATGTTTCCATGATGTTTTCCTATTTGGAAATTCCCTATCTAAAATAGATGCATAATTACTTGGAATATAAGCATATTCACCTTCAAATATATGTCTTTCAAAAAGATTTAATTCATCAAATCTATAAAAATGATTATTTTTACATCCAATTAAATCATTATCTTTAATTATTTGATTAATATTAATTTTTTTTTGTTTTAATAATCTGTAAAATTCTTTTTTTAAAACTTTATCAAAAGATTTAATATTTTCTTTTAATATAATATCTTTATTTTCAATATTATTTAATTGAGTAATATCAATATACATACCTGTATGAATATCGATAAATCTAGCATCAATTGCATTATTTCCATTAATATTACTTCTATTAAAAAAATTACTACTAATATCAAGTAAATATTGTCCATAACCACTAGAAAATTGATCATCTGTTGTACAATCAATTATTAATGATTGATTAAAATATTTTGCCATTTTCCACATACTTGTTGAACTTACTTGAACATCATGATCAAAATCCCAAGGTAACATAAATCCATTAAATGAATAACCTAATAATGTTCCATGTGCAATCCAAGTTTTAATATTTTCATTATTTGAAAATCTTAACCAAGCACGAATTAATCTATTAAGGTTTGAAATTCTTTTATATTCATTATTAATTTCTTTAATATTAAAAAATCTCCAATCATAATGTGAACCACCAATTTTTTTATCATTTAATAAAGGTTCATGAAAATATTTCGGATAATCACCATTAGGATAATTATTAATTTCATTTAATATATTTGAATAAAGATTAAAATCTAAAGAATTAAAAATATTATTATAATTTAATAATTCATTGATTTCAGATAAATTATTTGGATTATTAAAATCATTTTTATTTAATTCAAATTTAGATTTATCAAAATTTAAATTTTTATTAAATCTAGCTATATCATGAATAATATTAATATCTTTATTAAATATATCATCAGAATTAAAGGAAATTTCTTTAATTATATTACTCATCAGATCATCAATTGGTAATAAATTTAAATCATTATTTAAATTTGAAGGAAATAACGCATTTTTAAAAGATTTAATATTTAAAATTGGAATAATTAAATCAGTCTCACTTAAACCATCAATAAAAATCAACCTTTGTGGTGATTGAAAATTATGATATAAATATGTTGCACCATAAATAATTCTTGCTTCTATTGATAAAGGATAATTATCTAATGGTGCGTTAATTTTAAAATAAGGATAATTCATATTTTTTAAATTATTTATTTCTAAATCATTTAAGTTTGTACAATTAATCAATGAATCTTTTTTAAAATAATTATTTTTGGGGAATCCAATTTCAATTTCAAATTGAGTACAATTTGATATTGGTAAACCATTATGATTTAACAGATAATCTATATTTGGTAATAATCTTTGATCAAAATCTATCCAATCAATCCAAGAAAATTCTAATTTTAAAGATTCATCTAAATTATTAATATTAAAATTTTTAATTAAATTATTTAAATAAAGAGCTGGTGTTACTCTTCTATCGAATATACCATCTTGATTATAATAATAATTTGAGTGTTGATCAGCATTTTTATGAATATATTTAATCAGTTCAACAACTTTTGAATCGGATACAAAATCATAAGGTTTTTTATCAAGATAAATCCAAGTATTATGAGGATTAAAATAAGCTAATTGAGAATAAATTTGTTTAAACGAAATTATTAATGTAGAAAATATAATTAATAACATAAATGATTTTTTATTAATTAAATAATTAATTAAAATTAATTTAAAATATTTATAATAATAATTATTTGAAAATTTATTTAAAATTTTTATTTTAAATTTATTGTAATTTTTTTTAAAAATTTTTAAAATTTTTGGTTTATTTGATGATTTAAATTTCCATTTCGGAGAAGTTTCAAAATTTTCATTATAATAAACAGGTGAATATAAAATTGGAGATGATTTTTCAAGATCTGAATCTGTAAAAGTTGTAGAAGAGGGGAAACTGTTATTAGAGGATGTTGATATTGAAATCAACGGAGAAGCGTAATTTTCAGTCGACTTGTAGGACAGAGAAGGAGAAGAACTTCTCTGATGCCACATGATTTTACAGTGATTCCTGGATAAAGGAAACAGCCATCCAAGAAAGCAGTGGAAAGCAGTGAAAACAAAGCAACGACAGCCAACTTCACCAACTTGCCCATTTGTCAACTCCAAAGGCTATCTTCAACCGGTCAAACGATGTTAACTAGTTGGTTGTTGAGTGTTGAGCCGCATCTCATCCATCGCAGGGAGAATAGTTGCCTCTTTGGGAAAGAAACAGCCGGCAGTTGGGGGATTCTGTGTTCAGCACTCTTTCATGCTGCAGACTGGGGTCAGGGAAGCATCGGTGGGAGTACAACAGGTACAGACAGGTATCATCAACTTACAACTGCTCTAATTGCTGGTTTGCAGGGTTTCCAAAAGTCCTGATTTCCCAACTTCACAAAAAGTTTGTAATAAACGTAGTGACATGCATAGTCTCACGATTTTCTTAAAAGTGGCATTTTGGATTATCTCAACAACAAGCAACGATACAGAGTTCTAAGTAGTATCATGAGAATAAGAATGTCAATTTAAACAAGCTCTCTAATTTTGGAATGTTTCTAACAAGTATTCATCAAGTTATTAATAAGTTTATTAAATCATCCAAGAACAGCAGCACACAACAGCAGAGTCTGTCGTGGTGCGACACCCCGCTGCACACAAACACAACACAGCAACACTCGCGCATTCAACAATGAATAAAGAATAAGCAATAAATAAGCAATAAGCTGTATTAGAAGCCAGCACTGTGCTCTCTAACTTGATAAAGGAATACATACATGTTTGTAATACATATCTTCATGGTGGCAAAAGAAACAACAATTAACATATAACTAAATGTCGAAAATCAATAAAATTACAATTGAAGAACAACAAAAATTACTTGATAATTCAATTCTATTAATAAAGAATGAAATTTATCAAATGCGTAAATGTCTTGAATCAAAACATAAATTTATGGATTCATTAAAGCATGCATCAAATTTTCTTAATGAATTAAGAACTAATAGTTTAAATCCAAAACAATATTATGAATTATATATTTTAATTTATGATGGATTAAATTATTTATCAAGTTATTTAAAAGATAATAATAAAGATTCAAATAATAATACTTATTTAATTGATTTATATGAACTTGTTCAATATGCTGGTAATATAATTCCAAGATTATATTTAATGATAACTATTGGTAGTGTTTATATGAGTCGTGAAGATGCACCAATTAATGAAATTTTAAATGATATGTTAGAAATGTGTAAAGGTGTTCAAAATCCAATTAGAGGTTTATTCTTAAGATATTATTTAATTCAAAAAACTAAAAATTATTTAATAAATTTTGAAAATTCTGAAAATTTAAATAAAATTTTAAATTTTATAATTTTAAATTTTATTGAAATGAATAAATTATGGGTAAGATTACAACATCAAGGTCATTCAACTGAAAAGGATAAAAGAATTGAAGAAAGGAAAGAATTAAAAATTTTAGTTGGATCAAATTTAGTTATTTTAAGTCAATTAGATTTAATTACAAAAGAATTATATAATGATAAAGTATTACCTGATATTTTACAACAAATTATTAAATGTAAAGATTCAATTGCTCAAAATTATTTATTAGATGTAATTATTCAAATTTTTCCTGATACATTTCAAGTTTTTAGTTTAAAAACTTTTTTAATTTCTTTATTAATGATTAATAATGATGATGTTAATATAACTTTATTATTAAATTCACTTATTGAAAGATTAATTGATTATAAAAAGAGAAGTTCAAATTCAATTAATATTAATTCTTCATTTTTAAATATTTTAATTGAATTTATTGAAAAATTAAATGAAATTGATCCAAATTTTAATATTAAAAATTATTGTATAATTTTAAATGGTATTTTAAAATTATCTTTAATCTATAGCAAAGAAGATGATGATGTTTTAAATAATTTAAATTTAATTTACAAATTATCAATTGATAAATTTATTATTTATAAAAATAATAATGACGATAATGATAATAATGATAAAGATATTAATGATTTTAAAATAATTTTAAAATCAATTGAAAATTTTGATGATTTTAATAATTTTTTCAAAATTAATGATGATAATTATTTTAAACTTTTTGATTTACAAAATTTAAAAATTAAAAAGGAAATTGGATTATTAATTTTAAATAATATAATTGATAATGAAATTAAAATTGAAAATTTAGATAATTTAAATATGATTTTCAAATATCTTAATGAATCTATTTTAATTGATAATAATAATAATGAATCTAAAACTATTTTAAGTGAAACAAAGAAAGATCTTTTTGGTGAATTATCAAATGAAAATAATACAGGATTAGAAATAATTGAATTAGATATATATTATGAAACATTATGCAAATTTTTACATTTAATTTATAATAAAGATTCTAAATCTTATTATAAATTATTAATTGAAGTTGAAGCTAAACTTAATAATAAAGGTAATTATTATAAAACATATCCTACATTAATTTCAATTTTAATTAAATTAATAAGAAAAATGAATTTTGAAAAAATTGATAAAAAAGAATTAGTTAATATATTTAATAAAATTTCTAAACTTATTAATAATTTAAAAGATAAAATGCCAATTAAATCAATGAATTTAAATTTAAATTGTGCACAAATTTCAAATGAATGTATATTAAATAATATTAGTTATGAATTTTTTATTGAATCATTTATAATTTATGAAGAAAATATAATTGAATCTAAAATTCAAATTCAATGTTTAATGAATATAATTAATAAATTAATTTCAATGGATCAAATGATTATATTAGATGCTGAAGATTTTAATAAATTAATTACTAAAGCAACATTATATGGAAGTAGATTATTAAAAAAGACAGATCAATGTCGTGCAATTTATAATTCTTCTCATCTTTGGTGGATTAATAAAGATGAAGAAGAAGAAGAAGAAGCAGAAGGAGGAGAAGAAAAGGAAGTTTCAGAAGTTTCAGAAGATGATGAAGATAATAACCAAATATCATTAAAGAAAGATAATAAAAGAGTATTAGAATGTTTACAAAAATCTCTACGTATTGCAGATTCTATTATGGATAATAATGTAAGTATCGAATTATTCATTGAAATTCTAAATCAATCAATATACTATTTTATTCATGGTAATGAGATGATTAATGTTAGATATTTGAATGGATTAATTGAATTAATTGGTAATAATTTCAAAGAAGTGAATCAAACTACGAGTGGCGAGATTGAAAACAGTGTGTTTGCTTCCACGTGGAAACATTACCAACGGACACTGAAGTACATCAAGGAGCAACGTGCTGTGGATGGCCGTTTCCACGAAATCGCAATATAGACATGTCTGTATTTTATATAACTGTTTGTAAGAAACCCTCTGTGACGAGTGACGAGTTTGCTTCTTTCTTTTCTTTCTCCGCTGAAAATTTGCGGTTTTGGCGCACAGGAGGATCTGCTATAAAAGGAGACGCTTCCCCCATCCTGGGTGTACTGGCATTTGTTGCTGTTCTTTTGAGATGGGTCCTTCTGCACCAGCAGTTTTGCTGACAGTGTGATGATAATTGAGCTACTTCTTTCCAGTTCTTATTCGACTATGCTGACATGGTATAGAACCGTCTCGGCACGGGATATGGCTTCTTTTGCAAGTTGTCATTTTTCTCGTGTCCTTGTCTTTTCAGTTTCTCTTGAAATTGTTCTGAGGGACTTTACTTGCCAGTAATCATGCAATTCTGATCTATTTGCACATCTGCTGGTGGACACTCCAAAGGGTTGGAGGTTCTTTTTCTTTGTTTGTTTGTTTGTTTTTTCTTTGTTTTTCGTTTCTTTAAATGCAGTTTCACATGATGAATAGCTACCTAAACATTCGCAGTTTCCACGGTAGTGATGTCTTTAAGGATCGGCACGAACCCATCTTGCTTGATCTTGACATTTCGGTGACCGCCCATACCTTGGACGTCTGATTGTTACTGTTTTTACTATTATTATTATTATTATTAATTTTTCTTTTAATTACAAAATCTGTAGAGTATAAACTATCATGTTCATTGTTGTACACAACCTTCTAAATCATCTGGTACTTCGTTATCATTCCATTTAACATTATCAAGTCCAAGTTCACCTAAATTATCTTGAATTACACCTGTTGGTGGTGGTAATAATTTATTAAATGATTCCATTTCTTGATCAATAAAATCTCTTGTTTTTTCATCATCTTCATTATAAGCAGAATCATCAAATTTATTCTTAACATTTTCAAGATGTTTTAATTGTTGTTTAAACCTTTCATAATCATTACCAATTGTTATAGAATTATTTTCTTTAAAAAATTCTTTATAATTTTGTACTGCAGAATTTACAGAATCATACATCATTTCTTTACTAGTTAACCTATTTAACATCTTCATTACAACATTAGTTAATTTATCAACTTTATCACCATCAGATTCTGAATTATTTTTATTATCATTCCCAAGTAATTCTTTTAATTCTTGAAATCCTTCAAATCCTTCATTATCATTACCATCAATATCTAAACTATTTAATAAAGTTGTTAATAATTCTTCATCATTATCCATTTTTTTAGTTGATTCATCATCAACTTGTTTTGATGATGATTTAATTCTATTAATAGTTTCATTAATTGATTGTTTAAATTCTATTTCATTATTATTATTATTATTATTATTAGATTTATCTAATAAACTATTTAATGTATTACCATCACCATTTGGATCTAACATATTCATAAAATTTTCTAATTGTTTATTAAATTGAGGATCCAGCCCTGAATTAATAATATCATTATTATTAGAATTTTCATTAGATTCAATTAAATTTTCATCTTTTTTAATTGTTGCACCTGGTTCTTGAGATAAGATTTCTTCATCAAAATCATCAAGATAATCATCTAAATCATCAAAATCATCTAAATCGTCTGACATTGTTTAATTGTATAGGTCTAGTATTGTGTATTATAATATGACAAGTAACATTAAAATATGCGTGAAATAAATTAAATTAATTAATTTAATTATTTGCCATTTTTGTATTTTCATCACCGCTTTTTCCATTTTTTTGTTTTTTCAATATAACTTATTTTTCTTTTTTTTACATGTATTTTTATGTACTTTGCCACTAAACAATAATTTTAATTCATTTTCAAATAAATAACAAATAATTTATAATATGGTTAGAGATTTACGAACAGAAAGAATTCAACAAGAGAGAAAACAATGGAGAAAGGATCATCCATTTGGATTTTATGCTAAACCATCAAAATCAATTGATGGATCATTAGATTTACATAATTGGACAGCTGGTGTACCTGGTAAACAAGGTACAATTTGGGGTAATGCAACATACCCATTAACAATTTCATTTCCAGAAGAATATCCAGCCAAGCCACCAAAAGTTAAATTTCCAGCAAATTTTTATCATCCAAATGTTTATCCAAGTGGAACGATATGTTTAAGTATATTAAATGAAGAACAAGATTGGAGACCTGCAATTAGTATTAAACAATTATTATTAGGTATACAAGAATTATTAGATTCACCGAATCCACTTTCACCAGCTCAAGAACCTGCATGGAAAGCATATCAAAAGGATGATCAAGAAGAATATCAAAGAAATGTTAAAGCGCAAGCACAACAATATGGTGATAAAAATTAAACTATATATATATTATTATAAAAAATTATTTATATTCACTATTTTTATATTCAATAAATCTTTGTAAATTATTAATTGTTTCTTCAGTTTGTTTTTTTAATTGAAAATTTAAATTTTTATCAATATTTTTGTAAATTTTTTTATAATCAATTAAAATATTTAATAATAAATTATTTAAATTTTCATCATGATAAATTAATTTATTATAAAAATAATCATCATCAAAAATTTCAAATATTGAATTAATTGATAAATTAATTGATTCTTCAATTAAATAATTATAAATTTTATGAAATTTTGAAATATTTGAAATTTTTAATTGATTTTTATAAAATTCAATTGGTTCAATTAAATTATATTTAATAATAAAATTAACAATTTTTTTAATAATTTCAATATTTTTACTATTTTTAGCAATTAATGATAAATAAATTAATAATGATGTTATAAATTGAATTTTTAATTCGATATCATTTGAATCATATTTATTTAAATTAATTCCAAATTCAATTAATTTATTTATTTGAGTTTCATCATAGTCTTTATTATTATCAATTTCTAATAAATTTAATTTAAAATTAATATAATCAATTATAATTTCTAAATCATTTGAAGTTGATAAAATATTATTAAATTCAATATTAATTTTATTAATATTTAAATTTAATAAATCATTTAATAAATTTTCAGAAATTAAATTATTTGAATTTAAATAAATTAATAAATTATTTAAACAAATTAATTTTTTATTATTTAATAAATCAATTTCAAATAATTTAATTAAAAATGGTAATATATTATTAATACAATGATTATTAAAAAATTTATCAATTTTTAAATTATTATTAGAACCTTTAATTTCAATAATTGTTGTTAATAAATCTAATGAAATATCAATTATTTGAAATTCATTATCATTTTTGGAATTTTGTAAATTGATTTTATTTAAAATTTTAAAAATTTCATTAATAATTAAATCTAAATTATTAATTAAATCATTTTTAATTTCTAAAATTTGTAAATTAATTCCAATTAAATAAATTTTAGCTAATGAATTTTCAAAATTTAAATTATTTAATATTAAATTAAAATTATTATTTAATAAAATATTTTTCAAAAAATTTGTACTAATAGTTGATAAATCATAAATAAATTGTAAAAAATTTAAAGAAATTGATAAATCATTTAAATTTAATAAATTAAATAAATTATTTAAAATATTTGAATCAATTAAATTTTTTATAATTGAATTATCAATTAAATCTAAATTTAATTCCATAATTAAATTATCTAAAACGCCAATTAAATTATTAATATAATTAATTAATAAATCTTTACTCATTAAATTAACATTTGAATCATTTAAATGATTAATTGAATTAAAAGCTTTATTAAAATTAATAACTAATAAATTCCAAATATCATTTCTCCATAAATGAATTGATAAATCATAATCTTCTTCAATAATTAAATTTTTTAATAAATCAAAGCAAGAAACTAAAATTTCATCAAATTGATTTTCTTGATTTAATAAATCAAATAAAATTTTAATTAAATCATTCTTTAAAAAAATTTTACGAATTGATTCATCATTATTACATTGAAGTAATATATTATTAATTGTTATTAATTTTTCATTAATTGAGATATTATTTGATAATTTTAATTTTTCTAGTAATGCAATTGATTTAATTGATTTATTTGAGTCACCTTTTTTACTAATAATATTAGATATTGGTTCACCATTTGAGTCTTTTAGTAGTTGATTTGCCTTGTGTCTTTGTTGTGAAAGTTTAGATCTTTTCTTAAGTTTAGCCATGATTATTTGGTTGTATTGTTGTTGTTGTTTACAGAAGAGTTGACAATAATTTAGGTAGTAAATTTGGATAAAATTTTTTTTATGCATGAAAAATGAAAAAAGGAAGAATTTTTCACCTTCTTAATGCGGAAGTTTCTAGTACAAAGATATGTATGATTAATATGCATTAATAATGTTATATAAAGTATATACGTATATACATCACTCTTTCTTCTCTTCAAGCCTCTCTCTGAGCTTTTCAAACTCTTCACTCCTGTCTACACCGTTCACCACTCTGTCACCGTTTTTGTCGAACTGAGGAACGTCGATGTCGCCTCTCAAATTGCCGTCTTTCCTCAACTGTTCCACCACGAGGGGTTCGAAGAACTTGACGCCCGAGTAGACTCCCAGCCCACTGAACACCAACACACTGAGCAACCTGTGTCCGTTGACTGCCATGATTGTATTGCTATGCTATGCTATGCTATGCTATGCTACCTGTTGGAGAAGTCTGCGTAGTAGTGCAGCATGTCGTCGGTGATGCCCCTCACCAGCTTGGCCACCACCGCTCTGAAGTCGTCCTCGCAGACAGCGTCCCGCCCGGCGCCCACCGCCACAAGACCCGCCTCCTGGCAGAGCAGCACGCACTCTGCGCCACTGCACCCGCGCGTGCTCTCCACGAGGTACTCCAGCACCGGCGCCCGCTGCTCTGCCGGCACGTTGAACCGGCGCGTCTGCTGCGCAAAGATGGCCGCCCGTGCGTCGGCGTCGGGCGGTCCCACGTAGACGTGTCTGTCCAAGCGCCCCGGCCGGAGCAGCGCAGCGTCGATGGAGTGCGGGCGGTTGGTGGCGCCGACGAGAATGACGCCGTTCAGCTCCTCGATCCCGTCGAGCTCGTTCAACATGGTGTTGAGCACTTGCTTGGAGACGTTGCTGGACTCGCTGCTCTCCCGGTCAATGGCTATGGCATCGATCTCGTCGATGAATATGATGGACGGCGACGACGCCCTGGCCTTGTTGAATATATCACGTATCTTCCGTTCACTCTCACCAACATACTTATCGAATATCTCTGGTCCTTTAATAGCAAGGAAGTTCAATCCACTCTCTGTTGCCAATGCCTTTGCTGTCATGGTTTTAGAACAACCTGGTGGCCCGTATAATAGTAAACCTTTGGGTGCTTTAATTCCAAATTTCTCAAATTTATCAGCCCTTTTCAATGGCAATTCAATCATTTCGTAAATCTTCTTCTTTAATTCTTCTTGACCTCCAATATCTTGCCATCTAACTTTTGGCATCTCAAGCATAATCTCTTTCATTGCACTCGGTCTGATATCTTTCATTGAGTTTTGGAAATCATTGAACGTTACACCGATATTGTTATTATTATCATCACTTTCTAGATACCTGTTTATTGCTTTCATTATACTCTCTCTGACTAACGAATAAAGATCAGATCCAACATATCCATGTGTCTTATTTGCAATCTCATTCAGTTCTTCTTCATTAACCTTATTTAATTTCTTATTATTAATCTTATTCATTTGCTTTTGTAAAATTTCATACCTTGATTTAATATCTGGTATATTAATCTCAATCTCAGTATCCAATCTCCCTGGTCTACGTAAACTTAAATCAACACTTGTAACTTCATTACAAACTCCAATCACAACAACTTTATTATTACCATTCAATTCATCCATCATTAAATTAAACGTATTAAGTATCCTAATATCAATATCATTGGATTCTTCCTTATTTTTCTTATTTGGTAATAAATTATCAATTTCATCAATTAAAATCATCGATGGTTGATATTTAATTGCTTCTTTAAAATTATTTCGAATTTTTAATTCACTTTCACCTAGATATTTAGATATAATTGATGATCCATCAATATTGATTATATGATTACCTCGAAATTCACTTGATAAACTTTTCAAAATCATACTTTTACCAACACCTGAATTACCATAAATTAAAAATCCTCTAGGTGGTTCAATTCCAAATGATTTGAATAATTTATTATTCTTAAGTGGAATCTTAATAGTCTTTTTCAAATATTCAATCGTATTATCAAGTCCACCAATATCTTCAAATTTAAATTTTTTAAATATTGGTGGTAATTTATCAACAATTTCAAATGTAATATTGGTGTTTTTCGGATGAATTAAATATCCACTAAGTAATTGATTTTTTTCTAACTCTTCTTCATCTTCATTTTCTAAATTTAATTCCTCTATTTTACTCTCAATACCTTCATTAATACTTTTAACATACCAATTTGAACAATTTAATCCTTGATAAATAATCCCAACATCAATTAAATTCTCAATTTTAAAATCATTAGAAATCATTTCAATCTCAACATCTTTCGCATATTCTAATTTACCATTAAATTTACTTAAATTTGCACGTTCACCTAATAAAATCCCATATAAATCAAGATAATATTGATTAATTAAAATTACATTATCATCAAAATCTCCAGTTTCTTCATTCTTTACATCAACTAATAATATAATTTCCTTTAATCCAATATTAACCTTAACAAATGATCCAATTGTTAATTCAAATTCTTCTAATGTAGCCTCACTAATATAAATATTTGCAAAATTCCTAAAGTTTTTTAAAATATTTTCATTTATTGGTCTAATTATTAATTCTTTATTATTTGTATTCTTAGTTTTATTAGTTTTAGATGTTGATTTTTCTTTATCTGGTGGTGTTGAATTACCAACTTTTTTAACACTGCTTTTTGTTGGTGCCATGTTGTTTACTTGTCAAAGTAATTGAAAAAGAAGCATATTTAATAAAAGCAAAGAAAATTCGTTTTTTTTTTCTTATTTTTAAATTTTCAATTTTCAATTTCCATTTTTCATTTTTCATTTTCTGCGTCCCAAAAGGGTAATCTTGTTTTAGTATCAATTAACTGCTATACTTACATATTGGTATATACTTTACATCCTATACTTCCTATACTTTATACTTTACTCTATACATTGAATTTAATCAGCACTTCAACTACAGTTTTACCTACTAATATCCAATTCACTTTCAAATTAATTCATTAAATTACTAACCATCATCACTGCCTCTTGTACATAATAACCAATTTTCCCACTCAATATTAAATGAAAACTACATTATCATCAAAATATATCCAACCTGCATTATCAAATATTGAAATGAAAAAGCCAATATTAAATATACCATTTAAATATAATCATGTAATTAGATTTCGACATAAAGCAGATTCAAGAACTCATATAATTAATTCATTATTACCAAATGAATTTAAATTAAGTACAAAATTTTTATTTAAATCAATTTATTTCCATAATGATTTAAAATTTATTTATAAAGATTTAAAATTAATTAAAATTAATCAAAATAAAATTTTAGAAATTGGTTCAAATTTATTAATTTTAAGATTATATTTAAATTTATTAAAAAATAGATCTGAATTAAATTCAATTAAATTATTAGATTCAATTAATCCATTCGAATTTAATACTTTAAAAATACGACATGATTTTATAAATCAATTTAATCAAATTTTAGATTCAAAAAATTTATTATCAAAAATTAAAATTAATTCAAAGATTATTAATACTATTAAAATTGAAAAATCAACTAGGCATAAAGTTTTACCAATGTTAATAGGTTTAATTCATTGTCAATATGGTTCTGAGAAAAGTAAAAAATTTATTGATGAATGGGTAATTCGTGGTAAATGGTCAAAAATTGAAAATTATAATCATAAAGGTTTATTAGAAATTTATACAGATAAAAAAATGAATGTATTCTAGTTTATATATTTATGGTGGACAACCAAATGGAACTGGCCTCCAAGATGGGAATGTATCAAATAAATTAAATGTTGAAACTTTAATTCTTTTAGTTTCAATATATTCATCAATTTCAGGTTCAATATCTTGTAATTCTTTTGAAATAAATTCATTATTATCATTTAAAATCCAAAATTTATTCATTATATTTTCAATTTTATTAATTTTATTATTTAATTCACATTCATTAATTAATTTATAATATTTTCTTTTAAATATAATCATACATTCTTTACTAATTTCACTTTTATTATCTATTAAAATATCAATAAATTTATTAATATTGGATTTATTAATTAAATTAATATTCTCTAAAATCCATTTAACCCATCCTTTACATTGTTCATATTCACATTCATTTGAAAGATATTTAATATCTTCATTATTTAAAATTTTCTTTTCAACATATAATTGATCATATTTAACATTACATTTATTTACTGATAATTCAAATAATTTAATCCATAATTTAAAATTAAATTTATTATCTAATTCTTTAATTATATTACCCCAAATCATACGTAATCCAATTAATTGCTTTTCATTTAAATTCTCATTTTTATTTCCATGAAGAATAAGATAATTTTTAAATAAAATCATCCTAATTATAAATTCATCTGATTTAGTTGATAAAATTTCTTGAAATTTCTTAATTTCATTTAAAAGTTCATTATCTTTTTTCTTATTTGTTTGAATTTCTTCTCTTCGTAGTTTTTTAATATTTTTTAATATATTATCTAAGTTTTTAATATCTTCTTGATTAATTAAATTACTATTATTATTTTTTATTCTTATTTCATCATTCTCTCTTTTAATTCTTAATTGACGTTCTTTCCTAATATTAATTACCCAATCATTAATATTAATATCCATTAAATTAGATTCATTATATTGTTTAATTGCATTTTCCCAATATTCAATTTTTAACCAATTTAATGCACGTTGAGAAATTAATCTCATCATTTCCAATGTTGGTAATCTTTCATGTGTACTAACATGTCTAGCTTCAACAAAATAATTTGGTAATTTTAATTCAATTGCTAATTTATGTAAACTAATATTATAAATTGATTGTTGAAATGGATCTAATAATCCATTAACAAATTTAATTATACACATTGAATATTGTAATCTAATTGATAAATCTGATGAAATTTCTAAATTTTTAAAATTTACTGGATATTGATCTTCATATTTAAATAATTGAATTCCATTTTTTTCTTCATCATTAATAATAACTTCAATTAATAATGCTGTCATTTCAATACTATGTGGTATTGGACCTTTTGTAAGATATCCACGTACTTTTGAAATACCTTGTCGTTTTACATCACGATTTTTAGATTTAAAAAAATTATCATATAAAACTTCAAGTTCCTTTGGAAATTTATATGGTGTTATTTGTGGATTATTCATTGATTTAGTGTATGATCAAATATAAATGTACTGAATTAATTGATTAATAAAACTTGAAAATTTCGGTTTTAAATTTTTTAGATTTTTTTATTTTATTATTCGAGAATTTAAATTATTTAAAACCGTCCTTATCTCCAGCTTTATCTCTATATTACATTAATACTACTTAAACTTGCAATTTTACTTTCAATTTTACTTTCAATTTAATAGATCTATTATTTGTTTGCATAACAAAACAACTATCAATTAAACAATCTTATCAATATGTCATATTTTACAATTGGATCAACTGGTTTAGTTGGTTCACATTTTTTATCAAAAGCAATTGAATCAAACGGAGTTAATCAAATTTTTACATTAACTAGAAAGGAAATTCCAACTGAAAATGATAAACTTATTAAAATTGTTTCAAAAGATACTAATGAATGGTATAATATTATTAAAGAAAGTAAAGATGTTCCCATCGGTTCAACATTTTTTTCATCATTTGGGACAACTCGTAAAATTGCTGGATCTGGTGAAAATTTTGTTAAAATTGATCATGGAATTAATTATTTATCATTTAAATCTGCAAAAGAATCAGGTAAATATGATACTGCTATAATTGTTTCATCAAGAGGTTCAAATAAAGATTCTTTCCTTTTATATTTAAAAACAAAAGGTAAATTAGAACAAGATATAATTGATTTAAAATTTAAGAGAACAATTATTTTAAAACCAGGTATTTTATTAGGTAAACGTGAAACTCCAAAAGATTTTAATAATACAAGTGGTGAAATTATTGGTTCATTTTTTAGAGGTACATTTATTGGTAATCTTATTGGTTATCCAGTTTATGCTGAAGAAGTTGCAAAAGCTGCATTAAAATTAAGTCTTGAACCAATTAAATCTGATGGCGAAGTTATTACTGTTTCTAGTGAAGAATTAATCGAATTAGCAAAATAATTAATTTGTTTATTTATTTACAATTACGCTTTTTTAATCTTTTATTTTATTAATGATTATATTAATAAGAATTATCTATTTTATATAACATCATAATGAATTATTTATTTATGATAAAAAGTAGAGTTGAAGTAATACACAAGTAAAAGATATTTATTTATCTTAATTTGGTGAAACCAATATCCTTAGCCTTTTCTCTGAAACATTGTCTGCACATGTTGATACCGTACTTTCTGACTAAACCAGAGTGGGAGGAACAGATTCTGCATTGTCTTGAACCTTTACCAAAATTTCTTGGGTGTGAGAACCAAACGTTTTCGTGAGCCATTTTCAATCTGTAATGATAATAATGTATTGGAAGAATAAAATCATGTTAGTATTAAATTCAATATCAAAGTAGTAACAATTTTAGAACATTTAAGGGCAAAATGAGTTTCATGTATGATTGTTTGTGAGTTAATTTAAATTTAATCTTATTAAAATCTCCTTAATTAAAATCTTTTGTATTAAAATCACTTAAAACTCTATATTTTAAATTCTTCTTTTTCAAACTACGCAATGCTGAGTTTATTGAACAGTAAAGGTATAACTATTGCAAATTATTCTAATGATAAGTTATTTCAATCTTATAATTTATTTTGTAATATATCAATAATGTATCATGCAATATTTCTATTTCACTTAATATATAATAATAATAATCTTCTATTTGCAATTGTCAATAATAATATAATACTCATAAGTTATTTTTACTTTAATATTTCACATTTTTCAAATGATATAATTCAACTAATGATTTAAATCTTTAAAACTACTATTTCTGCCCTTTCTTCCAATGTCTCTTTCTGTTCTATCATTATCAAATTCGTTAATGTATCTAGTACCATACATACTGTTTATATGGATTGTGGATCAAATATGACTTTTGAAATAATGTTTTGGAAACGTACAAGGCAAGGTGTATGCTTAGACTACTTTATTATGTGTCTTTGGTGTATCTATATTTTTCATACGCTACTAGCGCTCACTGCTCACTCACTCACTGAGCAGAGCAGAGCGGAGCAGAGCACGTTTCGCAGCATGTCACTGTGACTGCGAAAAAGAGACGCGCAAACAAAACAATGCCCGAGGTGCGAGGGTGTGAGTGCCGACCACGTGACCACGCTGACATTTTGAAGCCCTGCTGCTTTGCACGTGACCTGCCCTACTTTTTCAAATTGTTTACGTCAGCAGTTTTGAAATAATATTTTATTTTTTATTTTTATTTTTCTGCAGGAATTTTTTTTAAGGTAAATTTTACATTTTAAATTTTTCACATTAAATTCATCATTACAGTAGAAAAGTTAGCAAAAAAAAACCTGTATTTATATATATTTCATACAAAACTTCAATAAAGAAAATTATATTTTGAAAAACTAAACAACAATGGCTGGTCATAGATCAACTTTAAAGAAGGCTAATAAGTCTTTCAAAAGTCCACATTCATCAAAAAGATCATTAAAAGCTTCAAATAAAGGTAAAGTTGAAAAAATTTCAGCAAATAATAAAGCAATTAGAGTTACAAGTAAAAATGAACGTAAAAATCACTCAAATCAATTAAAAAAGAATAAAATTGATAAATCTTTACAAGTTCAATCATTATTTAATTCAAATAAAATTGAAAAAATTATAACAATTTTACCATTAACTAAAAATCAATCACCTTATCAAATTTTATCATTAATTTTACAAGATGAAATTAAAATTTCAATTGATGAATTTATTAAAAAATTAAATGGTGATAATATTTTTGAAATTTCTTTAAAAAAATTTAAATCAAATCTTAAATTTATTATACCTGATTTTTCAAATTTAATTTCAATTTTAGATGCTTGTAAAGTTTCTGATTTTGTAATTTTTGGTTTATCATCAATTGAAGAAGTTGATCCAATTTATGGTGAACAAATTATTAGATCTGTTGAAGCTCAAGGTATTTCAACAACTTTTGCTGTTTTACCAGATATTGTTTCTAATTATCCAAAAAAAAATTTACAATTAGATGTTTATAAATCATTATTCTCTTATTATCAACATTTTTTCCCAAATGTTGATAAATTATTTACTTTGGAAAATAAAAATGATAATTCAAATTTACTTAGAACTTTATGTCAAAAAATTCCAAAAGGTATTCATTGGAGAGATAATAGAGGTTATATGATTGCTGATCATCTTGATAAAATTCAATTTAATGAAAATGAAAATATTTTAATTATTGATGGTATAGTTAGAGGCACAGGTTTTAATATTAATGGATTAATTCATTTACAAGGTTTTGGTGATTTTCAAATTGAAAAAATTGAAAAATTTGAAGTTCATGGTGATAAAATTTCTGGTATTAATGATATACTAATACCAACAAAAAAGGAATCTTTAAATATTTTTCAAGATAAAGAAATTGATGATTTATCAATGGATGAATTGGATGATAATGAATTATCTGATAATGATTATAGTGATAATGAATTAGATGATTGGAATTTAGTTGAAAAGAAAATACAATCAAAAAGAAAAAGATTACCAAAGGGTATGTCTGAATATCAAGCAAGATGGATGAAAGATGAAGAAATTGAAGCAATGATTCAAGAAGTTGGTTTACAAGATAATGATATAAAAGATAATAATGATGAAGAATCTATAAGGAATGATGATGATGATATGAATAATGATGATGAAGTAGAAGTAGAAGAAGAAGATGATATCATAGAAATGGATATTTCTCCAGAAGAACATGAAAGACAATTACAAGAATATAGAAAAAGAGAACGTGAAGAACAAGATTTCCCTGATGAAATTGAATTACGTTTTGATGAAATAGCAACAGATAGATTATCTAAATATAGAGGTGTTAAATCATTAGCTTCATGTTTTTGGGATTATGATGAAAATGATGAAAGAAAACCTGAACATTGGTTAGATTTTTTCAGAGTTAAAAATTACAAAATTTATAGAAATCAACTATTAAAAAAATTTAAATTAACTACAAATGTAGTTGCTGGTGATAGGGTAAGAATATCAATTAAATTTCAGGATAATGATTTTTTAAAACTTTCAAAACCAAAAATTAAACCATTTGTAATTTATTCATTATTACCAAATGAAAATAAATTATCTGTTTCTAATTTTTCAATTCAAACATGGGAATCTTATGATGAACCAATTAAATCTAAAGAATCAATGATTGTTCAATATGGATTCCGTAGATATTCAATTAATCCATTATTTTCACAACATACAAGAAATTCCAATAATGTTGCTAAATTTCAAAGATTTTTACATAAAGGTCAAGTTGCAGTTGCAACTGCAATTGTTCCAATTTCATTTACTAATGTACCAGCTTTATTTTTTAAATCAAATTCAGATGGTAGTAATTTAGAAATTTTATGTCAAGGTACTTTTGAAAATACTGATTTTACAAGAATTTTAGCAAAGAGAGTTGTACTTACTGGTGAAGTTTTCAAAATTCATAAAAGTGTAGTTACTATTAGATTTATGTTTCATAATTCTGATGATGTTAATGCATATAAAAATGTGCCACTTTTCAGTAAAATGGGTAGATCTGGTTTTATCAAAGAATCATTAGGTACTCATGGTGATTTTAAAGCTTCATTTGATAGTAAATTAAATCAACAAGATGTGATAGGAATGGAATTATTTAAGAGAGTTTGGCCAAAACAAGGATCATTAGTTCCTTTTTAAATATTGTTTTTATATATATAACTTTGTATAATTTTAGAAAAATAAATTTAGAACAACAAATATTACTTTTTATATGATTATTATCTTAAGATCATAATTATTCTTTGATTCCCAAAGAGGAAACCTACGCGAGTAATAACTAATAACTACTTATTTTCAAATTTAATCGATTGTTGGATAAAAATAAAATGATTGTTAATAGAAATAGAATAGTCCATTCATGTTGTGAAGCTAATTAGGGAAATGGAAAGTAAAATATATATCTTTTAATATATATCAAGATGTTACCACATTCTACCAATAACAATACTAGATATACATGTCTTTCATGCCAAATTCAATTTGCCTCTACTGATTTACAACGTATGCATATGAAAACAGAATGGCATAGATATAATTTGAAAAGAAGAGTTGCACAATTAGCTCCTGTAAGTAATGAAATATTTCAAGTTAAAGTTGCACATATTAAAGATCAAATTCAATATGATGAATTTGGATTTATTATTGAAGAACCAAAAAATAAACCTAAAAAGAAAGAAAAGAATACTTTAAGATATGATTTGTTAAATAGAGGACGTGAAAAGTTTATTAATAAACCTTTTAATAATACAAGAGATGATTCACCTGCAGGTTCTGAAATTTCTGAAATATCTACTGGTGCATTTTCATTAGGTACATTAAAAAGTCATAGTGATTTTGAATATGATACTGATGATATTAGATCTGAGATTTCTCATGGAACTTTAAATAGAAACAAGATTGATTCTGATTATCATACAGATGATTATAATACAGAAGATTATCCAACAGATTATGACCAAGATGTTGGAATTGATGAAGAAGAAGAAGAAGATGATGATGAACCATTAGAATTAAATGATTGTTTCTATTGTGGAACCAAATTTGAAAATATTAATAATAATTTAAATCATATGACAATTAATCATGGTTTATACATCCCTGAAATAAAATACTTAGAAGATAAAGATGGATTAATAAGATTGTTATCAGATACTGTTGTACTTGATAAAGAATGTATTAAATGTGGATTTCATAGTAATAAATTACTTGGTATTAGACAACATATTATTGCAAAAGGTCATGCATGTATTCCATATGAAACTAAGGAAGAACGATTATTATTTAAAAGATTTTATAATTTTGGAATTAAAGAAGAAGAAAAGCAAGAAGGAAATTCAGATAAAGAATTAGAAGAAAATTTCAAAGATGATTTTGATGATGATGAAGGAGAATTTACAACTGCACTAATTGATTCATCAGGTGTTGAATTATCTTTACCTAATGGTTCAAGATTAGGTCATAGATCAATGACTAGATATTACAGACAAAATTTTCCACGTTCTGATAGAAGGTTAAGTGAAGGTGAGAGAACAATTAGTATTATTAATCAAGAGAATGAAAAATTGGCTCATTTACAAGAAACTGCAAAACATAATAAAGAAATTAAAAAATTAAGCATTATTAATAATAAAATTACAAATAAACAATTATCAACAAATAGTTTACAATATCAAAACAATTTAGAACATTATAGAAATCAAAGATTTGGTTGATTAAATATTGAACTTGTTTCCAGTGGTTTATCATTTTGAAACATTTTTAAATATTCATGGTTTTCAATATCTTCATTATTTTTATCATTATTATCTTTGATATTATTTTGATGATTAATATCTTCAATTATTAAACCTTTATCATTTGAAATTACATCATCAGTTGAATTACTATGAATTGGAAAATCTTGTAATTTTAAATTTTGAAGATTTTCTTGACATTGATTAAAATATTCTAATAATTTAGAATTATAATTTTTATCAATATTAATTGATTCATTTTTTAAATTTAATGAAGAATCCAAATCTTTATTAAATGGTAAATTTGTAATTGAAGAAATTGCATTTAATCTATTTTGTAAGATTTTAAAAGAATTTGATTGTGGTAATAACATTAATAAACCATATAAACATTTAAATAAATAAATATTTGTAATTGGATCTAATAAATCTAATCTTAATTTTGCGAAAACAGGAGATTCTAATAATTGAATTAATAAATCTAATTGAACTAAAATATTAATATTAATTTCATATTTTACCATTTGATTTATAATTTTATAACTTAATTCATAATTTGAAGTTAAAAATGTTAAACATAATAAAGAAGGTGAATTTAATGACCAACATTTAAATAAATTTTCAAATAAATCAATTGAATCTTTATTATTTAAATTATTAATTAATTTTTTCCTTAAATCAATTAATTCAGGTGCAATAATTAAATTATTATTTAAAATTTGAATCATTATTGAAACAAATTTTGAATCTTGATTTTCATTTGAAAATTTTTTTAATAAAACTTTTGATAATGAATTGTAAACTCTTTCAGAATTAAGTGATTTACAAATTTTTTTAATTATAAAATCTGATTTTGAATCTAATAATTTTGAATCATTTTTAAATAAATCTAATAAATCAATCATAAAATTATTAAAATATTTATCATCTGATTGATTTGAAATTCTTGAAAGTAAATCTAAAACTTTATTTATAATTTTTTCATTTGAACAATTTAAAGTTTTCAATAAAGTAATAAATATATTATCATTAAACTCCATAAATTTAGCTGGATTTTTCTTTTGTAACATTATAAGCCAATCTAATGAATTTAGTTTTGTTAAAGTATTAATATTTTTATTTAATTTTTTATTATTAATATTATTATTATTATTATTATTATTATTACTATTATTAATATTTAATTTTGAAGTATTTTTAAGCAATTCATTCGATAAATTATTAATAATTAAAGTATAATTTGTTTCATATTGATTAGTTGAAACTAAATTCATTAAATCTGAATTTAATTGTAATGCAATTTCTTGTAAATGAGGATTATTATCTGAGATAATATTTAATAAAATAATTAATAATTTTGGTATTAATAAAATAAAAGATTTTGGTGATATAATAAGTAAATTAATTAACCAATCTAAAGAAATTAATCTAATTAAATCTTCATTTGATTCTAAATTGTTAACTAATGTATCAATTATTTTTGGATAATCAATAATTGTATTTTGACCTGGAATATATAAATCATCATTATTATTATTATTATCTTTATTTACATCATTATTTGATTGATTAATTAATTGAATTTCATGAATTCTTTTTATTTCTTGTAATAACAATTTAAGAAAATTTTCAGTTATAATCCTAACATCTTTTAAAGGTGATTTTAAATAAGATAATAAAGGATCTAAAAATGAAGGTAAATAAGATATTAATTCTAAATCAGGAATTGAATCAAGTAAGATTAACCAACTAACAATAAATAATCTTGTATAAGTATTTGTTGCATAAATTCTTTCCTTTAGTAAAGGTATAAATTTTGATAAAGAAAAAGCTTTTGTATTTTGAGAATCATAAATTTGAATTGTATTACCATTTTTATCATGAATATGAGAATCTTTAAGTTTTAATTTATTTGGATTATTATTAATTACAGAAATATAATTTGTTGATTTATCACAAACAATATCTTTAATTAATCTATCAAGTATATCAGCACCATTTTTAACACTATTTTCAACATCTGCAACTAATTTACATAAAATATCGAAAATTTCATTAAAATAAATTAAAATTTCACCTTTAGCAACTTTTGCAATATTATATAAAGCTTCACAAGCATAATATCTAACATTTGGATCATTATCACCAAAACAAGCAATTACAGGATGAATAATTGTACTTAAATATTTTGGTAATTCATTTGGACCTAAAGCAATTGATATTGCAGCTAAACCAATTAAACCACCATATCTAGCTTGTGGTTCATGAATATCATAAGCAAATTCATTCCTTAATTGTTTAATTATAAGTTGAATTTTTTCTGCATCATTATTATTTAATGATTCTGAAACTATTCTTTCTAATTCTAAAGCTGTTGCCTTTCTCTTTTCATAAATTCTATCAGACAAACCTCTTTTGAGTTGTTTATCCATAGTAATTATTGCGGGGGATAGTTGAGTGTATATATATGGTGTTTTAATAATAGTAATAGTAATTGTTATTACGTATATATACATGTGATATAAACCAATAGTAAATAAGTTAGTTAATTAAAATAAATTACATACAAATTGCAAGCTTACATAAGCACTCCCACACAAATGCTGGCTTTATCTTTGCAAGGATTGGAGGATCTGGACAACCTTGATGTTGGTGTCTAGGAATCTGTTCAGACAGTTGGTGACACAGGCTTCTTCAGAAGAGTCCAGGTTGCCGTCGGTGATGGTGTTGGTGATGCATTTCTTGAAACACATGTCTGTGAACTGGGTGACCGAAGATTGGATCTTCGCCTTGGAGGATTCTGCCTGCACAAATGCTAGCACTTCCTTTCTGGCACCGTCGTCAAGCTTTTCTAGCAAAGAGGTATCGACCTGACTCATGTTGCTGTTGATGTAGTAGTAGTAGTAGTAGTAGTGGTTGTTGTAGTAGCAGTGTGCTGGTGGGGGTGCAGTGTGCCATGCACCACAAGAAGAGACACACAGTGAAAGTGGCAAGCAAAGAGTGTCGAATTCTCCATTCTCAGTCAACACCACATACCACTCTACTGTACTGCATCACACATCACACATCACACACTGGACGTGGTCTTCTTGTCCCTGTTGATCCGTCTTACCTTCATGGTCTTGTTGTAGACACTGATACCATTGAGCACCTTGAGCACATATGGCAGGTCCTTCTCGTTGTCCAGACAGACAAAGGCAAACCCCTGTGGTTTCCCACTGACTCTGTCTCTTGGCATTCTCACGTTGTGAACAGGCGCAAACTGCAAGAACAGCTCGTACAACAGAGCTTCGTCTACCTGGCTGTCTAGGTTCCCCACATAGAGGGTCTTTTCTTCGTCAGTGTTCATTGGAGATACAGATACAATTTGTATGGTAGGATGTGATGTAATACAATACCAACCAAGATTATAGTCATAGTAGTGTGCTTTGTGCTTTGGCTTGTCTCTTTCCGCGTATGATTTTTGTTGTGGCTATCATTATTATTATATAAGCAAGTTGCAACATGTTTTTGGCCTACACACTGTTGATCTTTGATACTGTTGAATATACTACAAGTACTAAACAACACATTCTTTCATATCATACAATGGATATTCAAAGTTCAATTGATTCATCTCAAAATGCACTGACGCTTGCAAAAAACAGTTTATCTTACTTAAATGCAACATCTGCAGTAGAATCAGAATCAAAATCAGAATCAGAATTAACAAACCAACGTGCACAAAAATTACGAATATTAACCTACTTAAAACAACTTAAAACAATACCCCTTTCAAAACCTTCATCAAAAACAATCCATACATCATTAGCAAATTCACAATTGAGAGAACAATCTGATAATTTATTAATTGAAAATTCTTCAGATTTAATTTCAAAACAATTAGAAATTCAATTATCATTATCAAATATACTTGATGAATTATCAGATTCACTTCTAAATTTAAATACAGAAACTGAATCTAAATTACCCTCTTTCAAATCTTTATCAAATGATGATAAACTATCGTTATTATTAAATAAAATTAATTCTTTAAAATCAAATTCAAGGAAATTATCTTCTTATATTAAAATTTTAATTAATGATTATTTATTCTCAAAAGAATTCTCTTATTTATTTACAGATTATGATCATGATTCACTTAAATCTAAAAAGCAAAACTTTTTAAAACTTCTTGAAACTCTTCTAAATAATAATATACTTAATCCAAATTCTTCAAATCCATCTTGGATTTCTTTAAGTTCAATGGATGATCCATTAGTTAGATTCCTTATACTTAATAGATTAATAATAGTTCATCCAACATCTCCAAACAAAATAATGTTAAAAGATTTAAGTGTTGATCTCTAATTATTATACTCTATAAAAAAGAAAAGAGGAGAAAATAAAAAAAAATTAAAAGTGTATATTATAATGTGTTATTATTAATTTTTTTTTGTATTTATACTTTCTAATAAAAAAATATTCTACGGAATATAGATGCACAACCATAAACATAACCAATTTCATTCTCACTTAATTCACGTTCTTTGGTGTCTAAACATGTAATTAAATATCCATTGCTTTTAAAAAATAATCCCATTAATTCATTCTTATCTTTACCTGGTCTAACCCTTTTTTTTCTAACTAATTTATTACCAGATCTGTAAAATGGTAAACTACATCCAGAATGGAAAATATTTTTTTTATCATTTGATTGATAGTTTATTCCATTAGATGATGTAATAGCTCTATTATGAAAATAATTATCTCCATCATTAATAATACTATTTGCAATATTTTGATCATTACATGAAATTCCAACAATATTCATTTGCATAATTCCAAGTTTATTTTCATAAACTTCATCAGAATCTTCATAATCATTTGGATCATTTGTCCATTTAATTTTATCTTTAAATTTATAATTTTCAATCTCAATCTCTTTTTCACTAATTGGATAATATTGACACGCAATCCAACAATTTTTACTTTCTTTAACATTCATTATATAAACACAATCATATTTTAATTTATCAACTAAAATCTCACACAATAAATTTGATGCACTTCTTAAATTATCACATTTACTAATTTTTGACCAAATTTCTAAATCTATTAAATCATCATATGGACAACAAAATTTAGTAAATTTATAATTAGAATTATATTTATATGAATTACCACTACCATCCTTTTCAAATATTATTTCTTCATTAAATTTATTATTACCAGTTGCTCTACCATACATTTCTAACAATTTTTGACTATTATTAATTTCATTACCCTTTTTATTATTGTAAATATTTGCATCTGGAAGACATGTAGAAGCCAATAATTTACTAGTAGATTTTAAACCTTTATTATTATTATTATTATTATTATTCTCCCCAATTTTCCTTTTTAATGGAGATTCTAAATATTCAATAATTTCTGAACACATTTTTTTCATAATTAAAAATGTTGAATCTTCAATATGAGTTCTTGGAAATGAATCAAAAATAGATAAAACTCCAATAATTTGTTTATTAGATGCAATTAATGGAACACCTAAGTAAAATTTAATATTCGGTATACCTTTAATAATTGGATTTCCTTTAAATCTCCAATCTTTTGATGCATCTAAAATTAAAAAATATGAATTTGATAAAATTGTATGTGAATCCATTGAAATTTGTCTTGAACATTTATCAAATCCTAAACCAAATTCAAATTTAACAACTTGATATCTGGAATCAATTAAACTTATTGCTGCTCCATTACAATTGAACATTTCCATCATTTTCATTAATAATGTCTTAAATCTATTAGTATGTTCCCAATGTGGTAAGTTCATATACTTTTCAACAGTATTTAATCTTCTAATTTCATAATATGCTTCCGGTGCCTTTAAGAAAGAAGTACCTTCTAATGAATTAGGACATTCAATAGTAGAAAGATTTTGTTTACTCATTGCATAATATTCTAAAAACATTTCCTTAGTAACAGGAGAAGAAATGTATTCATTCTCCTTATGTCCGACTAATGGAATATGTTTAATATTCCTGATAACGTTATTAACATTGCCAACAGGAATATTATTATTATTTCTACTATTAATATTATAACTAAAATTAACATTACTACTATCGTTATCATTATCATGATAATTACTGTAATCATTACTATTCTTTTTAGTTAATTCACCGATAAAACCTTCTTTGGATCCGTTGAATCCTCCCCTTTCCATATGAAGTCTCTTTGTTGGTGAGTACTCTTCAAGTGGCATATCAAATATGGATTGCTTATAGGGGGATTTCCTTTGAGCACTGATTGACATTTTACAATCTATTTATACTATTCAGCAATGGATATACTAATATACGGGTTACAAGATATGTAAAATATGTAGTGTCTTAATCAAAAAGAAAAACAAACAAATAAACAAACAAAAGTCAGCTCCCCTTATGTAACTTATAATAGCCATATGCTCCCACACAAATTAACCCCAAAATAGGTTCCCCGTGGACTTATCTATTAATTTATCTATTATCGCCCCATTTCCCCATAATCTTTGGTTTTATTACTTGATGCTTTATATATTACTTGTATATAGGTATGTATCTATCTACTTTCGATTTATACAATTTTATGATGAAATGCATCCATCCACTACATTTAGTCTTCTTGCATCTTTTCATCACCTTCATTATCAACTTTATTATCTTCTTCTTTGACAGTTGTAGCTGCTTCTCTTTCCTTTCTAGTATTTTCTTCTTCAAGTGACAGTCTAATAGCCATAGCAAGTTCAGGATCCATATTTGGATCATCCATACCAAAATCAAATTCACCTCCATCTCCAGAACCACTCATTCCACCGAAATCTCCACCAAAACCATCATTCATATTATCCAGTTGTTCTTGATCTCTTAAAATTGCAGTCTTATCAACTTGTTCATAAAGTAAATAAGGTCCTTGTGGAACAGTTACTAAATGTGATGCATTATCACCACTTTTTTCAAATAAACCAATAAAATCTTCTAATTTACTTAAATTCGTTTGTTGTTCTCCAAAATTTATGATATCTAATGCTATGTTATTTTTACTTAATTTAGCTGCTAATTCATATAATTCTTTAGAATCTTCTTTAACTGGAGATCCAACAAAAACGATAATCCTTTGTCTTTGATTTTTATTTTGTCTATTTCTTAATGCTAAACATGCAACTTGAATTCCATCAATTAATTTCGATTGTCCTTCAATTTTACTTGAATGTAATCCACTTAAAATTTGTCCATAATTAGTAGTTAAATTACTCAATACAATCGGAGAATCACCTGACATTGTCATCAATCCAACTACATTCTCAGGATTGGAATTGGTCTTTCTTCTAAATATGATCTCCACTGTATCTAATTGAGCCTGATATCTTGAAGGTGTATAATCACCATTGCGCATATATTCTGAGTTATCAATGATAACCATAGTAGCTTCTAATACCATCTTGTATTTTGTATTTATCTGTATCTTCTTATAGTGTCTGATATGACCCACTACTTGTTTAATTGCATCTTGTCTCTTGTTCCTCTCTCTTGTCTCTTGAAAGTTGAATATTCAATTTGCCACTCGTCGCCCTCTCACAAAATAGTAATCACTTAATTATCGAAGCGCTCTCCGCGTTGGAAATTGGAATGAATAAAGAACATTAACAACATACTGGTTGGGTTTTGTGTTTATCTTTGTAAAAACTATAATTTACTGCTAGTTTTTTTTTAGGTTTATCCCTAGACATTACATTTCTAAATACACTCAACAATGACCAATACATCAAAAATAATACCCAAAAATAAAACAAATTCAAAAATTTTTACAAAAAGCCAAAAAGAGAAAATAATACGCAGATTTAAAAATGAAATGATCCAAAAGGAAAAAGATTTTCAAACATCTGTTGACAACGAGGTAAAGATGCTGAGATTAAAGTTTAATAATCGACTTAATAAAATCTTAAGGAAATTCTGGGATGTTAAAATAGAGGATATATTAAATGTTGAAAGAGAGATAAAAGATGATACCCGATTAACGTTGTTTCATGTAATTAAACAATTAGAAGCTCTTAAAAAGAGTAGGCAAACTAACACTGAATAATGAGATATATATTTAATTATTATATCTTTTGTATATTATCATTGGATTATGTATTTTTATTTATAAGTATATAGAATATATAGATGTTTTTATTAATTAACAGGAAATACAAATCAAGAATAGTGCATATTAAATAGAAGTAAACATTTTTAAATTAAGTAAAGAATAATAAGTAAATTGAAAGTTATTGTAATGAATTAAAGCCAATTAAAAAAATAAAAATAATCAATGTTCAACAACATCATCCCAGAAATATTTACCTTCTAAAGTTGGCTTGATAATACCAACTCTAATAACGAAATCACCAAAATGTTCACCATCTAATCTTTCATTGGCCCATCTAGCAAACATTGGTACTAATGTAGACATTATATCTTCTTCGTTAACATTAGATTTATAAATCTTATTAACACGTTCACCAATATAAGAACCACCTAACATTAAATTATAGAAACCATAAGATTTACCAACTAATGCAATTTCAGCTAACCATGGTCTAGCACAACCATTTGGACAACCAGTCATTCTCATAACGATTGAATCATTTCTTAAACCTAATTTTTCTAATTCATCTTCTAATTTACCAATCAAAACAGGTAAATATCTTTCAGCTTCAGCCATAGCTAAACCACAAGTTGGGAATGCAACACAAGAACCAGATGATAATCTTAATGAAGAATGATTTAAATTATCTAAGTTATATTCATGTAATAATTTCTTAATAGTTTCAAGATGTTCATCAGGAATATCACTTAAAAGAATATGTTGATTACCAGTTAATCTGAAAACACCAGCTTTATTATCCTTAAAATAATGTGCAATTTTATTTAAACCAGTCTTTTGAGGTTTACCAGCAACATCTTCAATTCTACCATTTTCAATGAAACAAGTGTAATGATTTAATCCAGTTTCGTCTTTACACCAACCAAAATAATCAATATTAGATTCAATCTTATAAGGTTTTGGTTCTTCAAATTTATAACCTAATAATTCTTCAACATTAGCCTTATAAGCTTCAACACCCATATCATCAATAGTATACTTTAATCTAGCATGCTTTCTATTCTTTCTATCACCATTATCCCTTTGAACAATCATAACTTTTTCACAAACATCATCAACTTTATCATATGCAATAAAACCAAACATTGAACCAGTTCTTGGATAAGTTTTAGTATTATTATGAGTTGTACCCATACCACCACCAACTAATACATTATAACCAATAATGTTATTATTTTCAACAATAGCAATAAGACCAATATCATGAGCCCAACAATCAACATCATTATATGGTGGCATTGCAATAACAACTTTAAACTTTCTTGGTAAATAAACTGGTGAATAAATTGGTTCAGCATCAACTAATGCATCACCACCAATCATAATTTTTGATGGTCCACCTTCAATACCTCTTTCAACTTCTTTTAAATTAGTTAACCAAATTTCATGATATGCAGTTGTCTTTGGTAATAATCTAGCAGAA
Organism: Pichia californica; assembly: GCA_030574395.1. NCBI lineage: Eukaryota > Fungi > Ascomycota > Pichiomycetes > Pichiales > Pichiaceae > Pichia > Pichia californica. Next base: position 148,804 of record JAJMEW010000163.1, read on the forward strand.
ATAATTTTTGAAGTATGATCCATTTGTGCATGTAAATGACGATTTTGTGGTAAAGCAGAAATCATAACATTTCTATTAACATCACCACAAGCACCTAATGTATCCATTGCAGTGGTATTAATTTCTCTAATTGCATCTCTTAAATCTCTTTTAACAATACCATGTAATTGATATGTAGCTCTAGTAGTAATTTTAAAAGTATGATTACCTTTAGTATCTGCTAATTCATCAATTTTTAACCATTGTTCTGGAGTAGATACACCACCTGGTAATCTAACTCTAACCATGAATGCATAAGCTGGTTCTAAACCTTCTTGTTTTCTTTCATCTCTAATATCTCTATCATCTTGCATATAAATACCATGGAATTTAGTTAATTGTTGATCAACAGCAGAAATTGCACCAGTTGATTCATCAATTAAACCTTCTGCAATTGTACCTCTAAGGAAATTAGAATTAATCTTCATATCTTCATTAGTTATTGGAGCTGGTTCATCTGCATTTTCAACAGATACTCCTAATGATTCCCATAATTTTGGTTCCCATGCATTATATGCAGTATTATAACCATCATCAGCTTGATCATCACCAAGACCTAAATCACATAAAAATTTACCACCTAAAATTTCAATTTTTTTAAATAAATCTTGACATGGTTTATTAAAATAATGTGCATCTTCTGCTCTTGGCCAATATTTTGAATCACCTAAACCGAAAATTGCAAAATTAACATTTGCTAAATCTAATGTTGAATTCTTTAAATTTTCCCAGAAATTCTTACCACCATTAGGGAATTCACCTTGTCCAGAAGTTGAAGAAATTAAAGCAACATTAGTTTCTAATGATAAATCATCCATTGATAAATCATCCATAGCTAATAATTTAACTTTTAAACCTTTAGAAATAGCTCTTCTATTTAATTTATTAGCTAAATTAGTTGCATTACCACCATCAGAAGCATATGCAATAGTTAATGGAGCACCAGATAATTTTTCTAATAAATCTTTAAATGCATTTTTAGAATTTTCATTAACATTTGTATTAATTTTATTTTCATAAGATTTTAAATTATAATTTAATTTTGAATTCTTTGCAACTAATAATGATAATTTATTTTCTCTATCAAGGAAATCTTGTAATTCCCTTTTAATAAATGAAGAATCTAATTTAAAAATATCAGAATCTGATTTTAAAAATGGATTAAATCTATATAATGGCCAATAACCAATATCAACAACTTTCTTAGTTTCTTTTAACATTTCTAAATAATTATTAGATTTTGGTAAATAAGCTAAAACAATTGATGGACCATTTGAATAATTATTAGCTTCAATAAATGAAGTTAAAGCTTGAGTATAAGAAGAATAGATTGCAATTGATGAAACATAAGAATTTTTATAATTCATTGCAAATAAACCAAGATTTTTTTTACCTTGTTTATGATTAATAGAAGAATCAGAATCAATTATTAATAATTTAATTCTTTTATTATTTGATTTAAGAACAGAATGAAAAGTAGATAAACCTAAATCATAAGACCAATTATCAGATCCAATAATCCAATTATGAGTTAAAGTAAAATATTTAGAATATTCTAATAATTGAACAGCATTTGTAGAATTTTCAGATTTTAATAAAGAAACAATTTTAGAACCATCAAAAATATCACTTGTATCTCTAGCTTTAATGATCCAGTTAGTTAATTCATCATTTAATTCACCAGTGAATGAAGATAATGTAGATTCAACTAATTTAATTAATGTTGATAATTGTTCTTCTTGATATAAGAATTTACCAAATGAATAATCTGGAGAAGAATTAATTTCAAAATCATTAAGAATATTTAAATATTTTGGATTAACAGATTCTTTTAATAATTTTAAATAAGCACCATCAGAAGATTTTTCAAAAGTTTCAATTGAAATATTAAAATTTTCGTTAAAAGATTTTCCTAAAATTGGTAAATTAGATGCAGAAATTGATGATAATGAATCAACAATTGAATCAACATTAGACTCATCAACTTTAAGAATTGTTAATGGTAAAATTTCAATTGGTGTAGAAGATGAAGATAATGAAGGTAAAATTTCAATTAAATCTAAGAATAAAGTTTGAAATTGTAAATTAATTGAAGATTGTTCTAAAATTAATAATTTTTCAAATTTGATAGATGCAATTATCTTTTCTAATTTAGATAATTTAAAAGGTCTATAAACTTTAATTGAAATTAAAGAATTATATGATGTAAATTTAGAATTATTGATAAAATAGTTCGGATTACCTAACAATAAGATAAGGTTTTTACCTGAAGTAGCTTTAGAAATCAATTCAAATTCAGAATAAGAATTACCAGTAAGAGTCTTAATTGTAGCAAATGCATCATCTAAATTTTCAGAATTGAAAGAATCATAAACTGTTTTAATAGATTCTAAAGTTAAAGTAGATTTTTCGATATTAGTAGATTCATTATTATTGGAAATGTAGAAATGAATTGTTGACTTGTTTGAAACTTTTGAAACTAAAGATGATAAAATTGTAAAATCGATTGATTCTTGTAAGTTTGAAGAAATGAAGATATCAAAACCTAAATCTTTAACAGCTGTGATAATAGAAAAATCATCATTGGTTATTTTAATATTTAAGTTATAGATTTTGGAATTTTCCTTCTTTAATAAAAGTGGTAAAGATTGAATGAATTTTTCTGAATTTAAGTTAACAATGATTGACTTTTCAGCATCAATGAAAGTAAGAGCATCATTGGATGATAATTTTTCACCAACTTTAGTTTCTGCAGTTGGATCAACAACGTATAACTTAGCAGATGAAACTTGTGCTAAAATAGCAGCAATATTAGTTATTGCTTGTTCTTGTTTCTGTGCCATATTGCTATGTTACCGATACGATGTTTTAGATATGGTTGAAGAAAAAGGCAAAAAGGTGAAAAAAAAGAATATTTAAACTAAGGACAAAGAAACAAGTTATAAGATATATTAGCTAAAAATACCAAAGTACAGTGTTAGATGATAAAACCCGACACTGAAAAACGGTGAAAGAAATTTTAGTATCAATCAACAATCAACAATATCAAATAATATCAAATATCAAATCCCATAATCTGTTTTGATCTTTGGCAAGCTTCGCCGGAGAAGGAGAGAAAAGGAAAGAAAAAGTAAGCAGCGGGCGGCGCCACAGTTTGAAACCCCGTGGTGGGCAATGTCACGTGCACGCGCGCAACGGGATGGCCCTGGAGATTGGAGATGACAGAAATGCGTTCTCCGATTGGTGGGTAGTAAATAGTAAATAATGATTCATGATTCAATACTAAGGTTATATTTTATATTATGCGTACGTACGTAATACACAAGTTACAACAGGTTTATGAAGAATAATTGTTTATCAAATAAGAAACTTATACAGTAGTTGGATCTCTGTTACGGAATTGTAGAATCAAATCATCCATTGGGAAGATAGTTGCAAAAACTTTAACTTCTTCACTAAGTGGAGTAACAGTATGTTTAAAATCAGTAAACATACATGCTTTACCAATAAGAGCGGTAAAACTCATCATAACATAAGTTTGACCTAAACAAACATGTGTACCTGTACCAAATACTAACCAATTTTTCTTTGCTTCACAAGCTTTTGAACCTGGAACCCATCTATCAGGAATAAATTCATCTGGATTTTCATAAACTTCTGGATCATGTAAAGCAGGGTAAACAGATGGAATAATCATTGCACCTTTTGGAACTGTATAATTTTCAGTAACTGGATATGCCTTTTTAGCAACATATGGAACCATAATCACAGGTGGTCTATAACGTAAAGTTTCACGAACAACCATATTGGTATATTCCATTTTATCAATTAAATCTGGTGTTAATTTAACATTTGGATCACCACCTCTAATTCTTAATTGTTCTTCTCTAATTTTTTTAGCAATTTCAGGTCTATCAGAAATAATTTGAAATAACCAACAACATAATGAAGAAGAAGCATCTTGTGAAGCAAATAAAAATGTGAAAATTGCTTCAGAAATTTCTCTATTACTAAATAATCTAACTTTTGATTTTACATCACGATCTTCATTTTCAATATGACCATTTGATTCATACATTGAAGTAATCCAAGCATCTAAGACACAATTTGGTTTTTTACCTTTTAAAATTGCATCTTTTGACATTTGAGCACAAACTTCAAAAATTTTCATTGATTGATCAGCAATAACTTTACCATACCAAGTTTTAGTATAAGGAATAATAATTGGGAAATTAACTAATTCTAAAGCAGCTGTAACTTTATAATAATTATCAGCAATTAATTTAATTTGTTCTTCAGTAATATAATCACCACAAAATGTTCTTAAAGAAATTGCACACATATATTCTCTAAATTCATGAAAGAAAATCATTGGTTTTTCTTCACTAATTTTAACAAATCTATTTAAATATTCATCCATAACTTTTTCTTGTTCTGGGATATAATCTTCTAATGCTTTTTTAGTAAATAAAGGATTTAAACCTTTCCTATAATCAACATGAGCTTTACCATCAAGGAAAACCCAATTTGTTGGTCTTAAAATTTTAACTGCAACATCAACAACACAAGGTTTAACAAATGATGGTGATTGAAAAATTTTTCTAGCTAATTGAGTATCAGATGCAATAACAACAAATTTATGAAAAATTGAAACACATGATAATGGACCAGAATTCCATTTTGCAACATATTCATCAAATTTTGGATCTAATGATTCTAAAAATGGTCCAATAAATGGCCAAATTTTAAATCTTGGACCTGCAATTGAACCTTTATTTAATTGATAACTAATTTGATCATAAGTTATTGCAACAATAAGTAATGAAATAAAAATTTGAAACCAAGAAAATGATTTAAATGTTGATAAAATATTAGTTTTCTCAATTATTATATTTTTTAAATCATTTACAGTTGAATTTGAAACTGTATCAAATGTATTTTTAACGTTTGCTTCAACAGCTTCCATTTATGTATTTGATTTTTGTTGAAAAGAAATAGCCAATTTTACAAAGTAAATAGAAAGGAAAAAGGTTAACATAAAGCAGAACAATATGGTTTTGTTGAAAACAAACAAATTTTGAAATTCCACAAAGCTTAGAACAGGTTACTATTAATTATTTATTAATTCAACAGTTAACGCGATATTTGTACGAGCGGTACGAATATTATACGAGAATTATATACGAGTTTATTTTGTTTATTTAGAATCTATGGACAATCGGTACGATCGGTACGATACAAAGAATTGAAGTTGATGACGTAAGCAGTCACGTGCTGAAGTATGATATTATTTATTTCTGTCTTTTAATTATACTTTAAGTTGAATTTCATTGTTTTCAATTATAACATTATTCCAAAGTAATGTTATAATTAATGAGAAAACAAATTCTATAGTATAAGCTAAAGTAGATGATTGAACAGTTGAACTAAAGATATGAGCACCAAATAAAATGATTGCAAAACAAAATGTAAGTAAACCAATTGTAATATAAAAAATATTCTTTAATTTTTTTTCTTTAATATTATAAGAAGTTAAAATTGCCCAAATAATTGAAATAATATAAATTATAAGATATTCAATATAAATAATGATACTTAAGAAATCTCTTTTTGAAGGACCAATAAGTGAATAAATTGATGCAGTTTCCATATCATAAATTAACATTTCTAAAATAAGTGCAATTGAAGTAAATTTAGCAATATTATATTTTAAATTTGAATTTTTTAAACCACCAAACCATGCACCAGCTGACATTAACATTAAATTATAAATAACCCAAACTGTTAAAATTGTTGTTAATGATAAACAAATTAAATTTGAAATTGGTAAAATAATTGAATTTGTTGAATAACCAAATTTATTTAATATTAAATAATTAATCATTGTTGCAAAATAAATTAATGCTGTACCCCAATGAAAAATTATAAATTTATATTGTAATAAATATTTTTTATATTTAATTGAATCTAATGAAATTGATGTATTATCATTTTTAATTTTAAAATAAACAGATATTAATAAATAAATACCAATAAATGAATATAATAAAGTAAAATATAATGAATTAAACATTCTAGTAAAATCACTTACAAGTAATTTACCAAAACTTTGTTTCCAATCAACTTCAATTAATAAATTTTCTTCAGATTGTGGTAAAGTTGAAGTTAAAAACATTATACAATAAACTGATGATTTATCAAGTGTATAAATATGATCTTCTTCATTATTTTTAGTATTAAGCATAAAACTTTCAATTGGAAATGTAAAAGAATCTGAATCAATTAATTCAGGTAATGTTTGCTTTTTAAGATGAATTTCATCAGATTCATGTTGACAAAATCCATTAACAGATGCAAATTCATCACAAATTTTAACATATGGATTTAAACCAATTGTAACTTTATTCATATCTTCACCACCCATAATTAAAGTATAAACTTCAAATGGTTCATCAACACCTTCTTTACCATTTAAATGGATTTTAATTGATGGTTCTTGAACATAGAAAAATTTTTGAAAGAATGAATCAGAATTTGAAACATAAGCACAAGTTTGTAGAACTTCATTGTTTTTAATTGTATAATAATCTGTTAATGCAATACAAGAAGAAATGAAACATGATAGCAGAATAAAAACAGAATTGAATATCATTTCTTTGTTTGTTGCTGTGATTCAGAATGATTGTCTTCAATGGAGTAGAGTGCAGTCAGTTGGAAACTCAGCAGAGAAGACAGCAGTCCAGCAGCTATTGCTTTGTCAGTTTCCATTTCAGTTTCCAATTCATGTTTTCCTCCTGTGAGAACGTCAGAGAAAGAGAGTGCAGTGCACAGCCCGGACAGCCAGCCAGCAGTTCGCGATTAGCTGCGCTTTCTGAACGGACAGTTAAGACTTCGACACGTTTTTCACGATAAGAAATTGGAAAATGGGATTATAGTTGATTTATTGAACACTGTGCTTAGTCTATAAGCATTAGCTACTATATAAATACATATGATAAGATAGGATAAGATAAGCTATATAATTAGATGTTGGATGTGTAGGATTATCTGATCTTTGGAAACAAAGTAATAAAGTAGGAAATAATAGAATTGTAGTAGTTTATTACTTACTTAGAAACTTATTTATTCAAGAAAAAATATGCAATAATCGCAAGAATAACAACAGCTATACCGATTAAAGGTAAATTAGAATCACCAGATCCAGAACCAGAAGATTTAGAATTATTTGATTTTGGTTTAATACCACCAATTAAATCACCAATAAATAAACTTTCTAACATTTCATGTGCATCTTCTGAATGTCCAATATCATCAAATGCTTCAGTTGAATCTCCACCAGCACAATCAAGTATAACTTCTTCACCACCTGGATGTTCATCAAGATATTGTGTAACATCATAAACTTTATTATTATAGATGATCCAGATATCATCTCTTGTGTTATGTTGAGAAACTTCTTCTGCACTAAAGGTCTTGGACATGATTAACTTGCTTTTTTTGAAGAAAGAGAAAGGGAAAGAAGAAGAAAAAAGGATTGAAACAACAGAAAGGAGGCAGATTAAAGCAAGAAAGAGATAATATCCACATCAATATCAATCTATCTTCAAATAATATAATCGATCGATCCATCCATCCATCGATCGATCCATCCATCCATCCATCAATTACATTCAAACGCCCATCGATTCGCCAAAAGCGAACAGAAACGAGTGCAAAATTTGTTGGCAAACAAACTTCCACAATGGGAAAACGAATCCGCTCTTTCTCTCTTTCTGTCGTTCTATCATGAAACATTTAAGCTTAATTGCTTGGTCGTGTAAATGGCACATGTACACATCTGCGTCGATCGACCGCGCTCCAAGGCTGTGCTGGGGAAATTTTTTTTTCTTTTCTTTTAAGAAATAATTTTAATTTTGATTTTTAGAAAAATGCAGTGAAATTTTTTATAATCTATTATTATTGAATGTATATAATTTATTAATGTAACTTGGTTTAAATAATAAACAAACATACAACTAACAATGGCTCGTACTAGAGGAAGTGAAAAAAATGCATCTGTTTCTAAAACTAACAATAAAGTTGTAAAACCAATTTCAAAATCATTATCAAATACAAAGAAAACTAATTCAAAAAAATCAGATAAGATAGAAAAAAAATTAAATGTTAAAGAATCAGTACAGGTAGAAAAGGAAGAAAAGGAAGAAAAAGAAGATGATACTGAAGAACAAGATTTTCAATTACCTTCAGATTCAGATTCTGATGATGATGAAGACGATAGTAATAATAATAAAGGTAATGATAATGATTCAGAAGAATCAGATTCTGAACTTGCAATACATAATGATATAATAAATTCTAAATCTACTAATTTATCAACAAAAGTTTCAAATCAATCTGGTCATACAATTATAAAACCAACAATTTTAAATAAATCTAATGATAAATTAGATAAATTAACAAAAAGAGGTGTTATTTATATTGGTAGATTACCAAATGGTTTTGAAGAAAAGGAATTAAAAAAATATTTTCAACAATTTGGTGAAATTACACGTTTAAGATTATCAAGAAATAAAAAATCTGGTAATTCAAAACATTATGCATTTATTGAATTTAAAGAATATGAAATTGCTAAAATTGCAGCTGAGACAATGAATAATTATTTATTAATGGGTCATTTATTAAAAGTTTCATTATTAGAAAATGATAAAATTCATGAAAATTTATTTGTTGGTGCAAATACAAAATATAAAGCAATTCCATTTAGTAAGTTAAATCAAATTAAATATGATAAAAAAAAATCAAAATCTGAATGGGAAAAAATTAATAATAGTCATATTAAAAATATTAAGTCAAAACAAGAAACTTTAAAAGCTTTAGGTATCGATTACGATTTAAATAATTTATAAAATTTTCTTTTCTTTATATACATATAACTAATTTTAAAATGAACAATTATAATTTAATCTAATATAGTGATTTGGTTGCATAATTAATTTTCGCTCCGAGTCATACATGCATACATGCATACATACATATATATACATAATTTTAAATCTTTATTCAAACATAATCATAATAATCATCGCATCGATATATATACAATGGAAGTATATGAAGAAATCAAAAAATATGAATTAATTTTATGTTCAAGTTCACCACGTCGAAAAGATATTCTTAAACAAATTGGTTTTGATCCAATAATTATAAAATCAAAATTTGCTGAAGATTTAGATAAATCCAAATATAATGATCCAATTAAATATGTTGAAGATACATCATTTTATAAAATAATGGATATTTATGAAAATATCCATAATATTAATAATAATAGTAGTAATAATTTGAAACCAAAAATTTTACTTTCAGCTGATACTGTAATTATTTGTAATAATAAAATTTTTGAAAAACCACTAAATTTTGAAAATAATGTTAAAATGATTAAAGAATTAAGAAATTTTCAAAAAAATGGATATAAAATTTTAATTGTTACATGTTGTACATTAATTAAAATTTTAATTAATGGTAAATTTACATCAAAAAAATTTAAATCAATTTCTGAAATTCATTTAATTGATAATTTAAGTGATTTAATTATTGAAGAATATTGTAAGTCCGGTGAAGGACTTGAAGTTGCTGGTGGATTTAAAATTCAAGGTAAAGGTGCAATTTTATTTGATTTTATTAAAGGTGATTTTTATAATTGTGTTGGATTACCAGCAAGTTTAGTATTTGAACAAATAAGTGAAATTATTAATGATTAAACTTTTATATAATTAGATAGTTAGATAATTAGATAAATAAATAAATCAATATGTATATATATACAAGAAAGGTAAAATAACTTAAGCAGAAGGTAATGGTGATAAAAGAGCAACTAAATTTGGCTTGTTAGAAGTTGATGCCCAACCAAGGTAAATAACAAATGGTAACCAACCATAGTGAGTGATAGTTTGTGCAGTGTCAAAGACCTTTGCAAATCTTTCTTTAGATTCTTCAGATAAGTTCAATCCAGCCATCTTGTTTGTTATTGATAGTGTATGGTTGTTTAACTGGGCAGGTGTTAGAGTACAGCTCTGTATTGGAATGCAGTCAGTATGGATGGTGTTAAGTGTCGTCAAATGTGTCCATTGAAATTGAAAACCAGAAACCAGAAACCAGAAACCAGAAACCAGAAATTTGCCTGCGTCGATCGACGCCACCACCCGTCGCCGTCGCCATCGCCATCGCCATCGCCATCCCACATCCCGCGCGCCGGATAGTTGTTTCCCTCTGGGAAGGAACAATCAAACGTACAACTGCTCTCCACCATAGTGCTGCTGCGGACAGTGTGTTCCGTGTGGTTTGGTAGGCATGGCTTTCAGAAGTAGAAGAATCAGTTGAGTTTGCTGTTTGCTGCCTGCTGCTGGCTACGATACATTTTAACGTTGCAGATTCTTCCCTACCATTCCCTTCTTCTTTAGTAAGTTATCTAACAACTAGTCAAATAAACAAGCAAACAGAAAAGTAAACAAGTTTGAATTAAAATGTCTACACTTTTATTCACAAAGACTGCATCACCACTGTTACGATTATCTACAAGATATTCAACTAGACTTTCATCAAATGTTTTATCAACTTCTTTAACTCAATCAAGTTTTAGATTGTATGCATCAACTAAATTTCCTGAACATACAGTTATTAATATGCCTGCTTTATCTCCAACTATGACTGAAGGTAATTTAATTAAATGGCATAAAGATATAGGTGATAAATTATCACCAGGTGAATCAATTGCTGAAGTTGAAACTGATAAAGCCGCAATGGATTTTGAATTTCAAGAAGATGGTTATTTAGCTAAAATATTAGTTCCTAATGGAACTGAAAATATCCCAGTTAATAAACCAATTGCTGTTTATGTTGAAAATAAAGAGGATGTTTCTGCTTTTGATTCATTTACAGCCGCTGATGCAGGTGATGATGCTTCATCAGTTTCTTCTACTGCTGCTGCTCCAGCTGCTGATACAACCCCAGCTGCTGAAACATCTGCACCAGCTGAATCTAAAGCTACTAAATCTTCAACTTCAGTTAAATCAACTTCAGAACCACAATCAACAGGAATAATTCTTGCTTCTCCATATGCTAAAAAAATTGCACTTGAAAAGGGTATTTCTCTTAAAGGTATTAAAGGTACTGGTCCACGTGGTAGAATTACTGCATCAGATGTTGAAAGTTATAAACCACCAGCACCAGCACCAGCATCAACTCCAACTCCAAGTTCATCATCAGCACCATCACCAACTCCAGTTACATCATCATATACAGATATTCCATTAACAAATATGAGAAAAGTTATTTCAAAGAGATTAACTGCTTCAAAGCAAGGTGCACCAGATTATATTGTTTCATCAACAATTTCAGTTTCAAAATTATTAAAATTAAGAAAATCATTAAATTCAACTGCTGATGGTAAATTTAAATTAACAATTAATGATTTATTAGTTAAAGCAATTTCAAAAGCTGCATTAAGAGTACCTGAAGCAAATTCATCATATTTTGAAGAACAAGGTTATATTAGACAATATAATAATGTTGATCTTTCAATTGCTGTTTCAACTCCAACTGGTTTAATTACACCAATTGTTAAAAATGCCGATTCAAAAGGTTTAAAATCAATTTCAATTGAAATTAAAGAATTAGGTAAAAAGGCAAAAGAAAATAAATTAAAACCTGAAGAATTTCAAGGTGGTACAATTACAATTTCAAATTTAGGTATGAATCATGCAGTTTCAATGTTTACTTCAATTATAAATCCACCACAATCGGTTATTTTAGCTGTAGGTACAATTGAGAAAAGAGCTGTACCTGATAAGGCAAATTCTTTAGGTTTTGTATTTGATGATGTTATGAATATTACTGGTACTTTTGATCATCGTGTAATTGATGGTGCAAAAGGTGGTGATTTTATGAGAGAATTGAAAACTATTGTTGAAAATCCTTTAGAAATGTTATTATAATCATTTAAAATTTAATAGTTTTTATAATTTTAATCTAATACTTTACTTATATATAGTCAAAATATGATGATTATAAAACAGCCAACTGTAAGACCATTTGACTCGCCAGCTTATTCCACTGGACACCAGCTTCACCCACCTCACAAGGCTCAGCTTTCGTGCTCAGTTTTCATGCTCGGCGTTTTTGCTAACTTCTTCTTCTTTGCCTTATTTTCTTTTTGCAACAATTTCTGATATATGAACAGTTGTCTTCAACAAAAAAATGTCAAATCGTTTATCAAATAGTTATAATATAAAGTTTAATGGGGAAATGTCTAGAGAATTTCCCGCAGAACAGGAACGTAGTACAGACGTCCTTTTGGCATTGCAACGTCTTGAAGAGACATTGGTAAATGCAGTCACTCGATTAGGCGAAGAAATGAGAGACAACTTCAATGTGGTCAATTACAGATTGAGTGTTATGGAGAATGATGCTTTGGTTAGGTCTAAGCGTTCTACAATATGATACTCTACCTCCAATAACAGATATTCACTCAATAAACAATATGAGTGAAGAAAATGTGGTGGTGTATCTTAGGGGATATGGCTGTGATCGGTTACCTAATACTCTTTTGGCGAAGAAGAAGAGACTTGCTCAGATGGTAGGGCTAACTGAGCATGAGCAACTTATCATACACCATTAGCAGTTGTATATTAAACATGGTTCTTGTATATTTTCATTAAACATGGCTCTTTGCATCCCTATATATTTCTTCTTAAGTGTTTTTAACTGTAAAACAATTAATTGTGTGCTTTTGCTGATTTAATATTTAATATTTCAAGCCGTGTAAAGCGGAGTCAAAAATAAAATAAAATGCAAAATAAAAAATAAAATAAAATAAAATAAAATAAAATAAAAAATAATTCCCCCAAAAATATTCTGGTAAAAATTAGAAATCAGATCGTTTGATAGCATTAAGATTTGATTAACAATCAACACCCCTTTACAACTGATTTCTTCCCTTTTATGATACTGATTTAAATTTAAACTACACAAACATAAACAATATCAAGATGGATGATAGTATTTTTTTAATATTCTTATTTGGAATAACAACTATTGCATTTTTATCATTAATTTTATTATCATATTTAATATTTTGCTTTATATTTAAATATGATGATAATAATGAGAATGAGTTACCAGAAAATTTATTACCAAATCAAATGAAAATTAATATTAATAATTATTTAAAACTTTCAAATTTTAATAATTTTTTAAAATTAAATGAATTTGAAAAAATTAATTATTTATTATCAATTACTTATTTAAATTTAAATAAACCAAAATTAATTCCAATTGAATTAAGCTCAAATAAAGTTACAACTGAATCTTTACTTATTAGAGATCGAGGTATTAATTCATTTCATTTTTTAGATTATTATGATCAAATTAATTTATTAGTTGATAAATTAATAAATCAATCTGAAGAATATGATGATGATGATGATGATGATGAAATTAATGAAACTACATCATTAATTTCAACACAAAATAATATTGAAAAAGATTTTAAAAATAATAATTTTTTAAAATTATTAAAATATTATAATTATAAAAAATTTATACCAAAATTAAATCCATATATAATTGAAGATTTAATTGAAATTAATTTTAAATTAATTAATTTTAAAAATTTGAATTATTCAACAATTTTAAATTTACCAATTCCAACAATTAATAGGAAAAATGATGTTATTTATTTTGAAACAAAATTATTAGAATTTAATAAAATTTCAACTTTAATTTCAATTGGTTTAGTTACAGATCCAAATTATCCAAATTTTCAATTACCTGGTTATTTACCATATTCATTTGCAATTGAATCAAATGGTAATTTACGTATTACAAAATTAAAAGATAATGAATTAAATAAAGAATTTGAATTTTATGATAATAATGATATAAATATTGTTTTACCACAATTAAATGAAGGTGATATAATTGGAATTGGTTATAGATCAATTTCAGGTACAATATTTTTAACTCATAATGGTAAATTAATTTATGAAATAATTAAATATTTTAAATTTCAATTATATCCATGTATTGGAATTAAAAATATTAATAATATTAATATTAATAACAAAAATAATAAAAATTGTAAAATTAATGTTAATTTAGGTCAATTAGGATTTGTTTATATTGAAGCAAATGTTAAAAAATTTGGATTTTGTGAAAATAAAAATGATGGTTTAATTGGTGCACCACCAATTTATAATAAAATGAATCAAATAAATGAAATTTTATTAGATAAAGGTGATGATATACCACCTGATTATCCAACTGAAGAAAATTCATTTTTTGGTAAATTAATTGTTGGTAGTTCAAATGGTGAAAAAATAATTGAAAATAATGGTAATTTAGAAGAATATAATGATGAACATAATGATCAAAAAAATAATAATAAAAATGATAGAAAATCAACTCCAGTTAGTGAACCACCAAGTTATGAAAGTGAAAAATTAAAAAATGATTTGAATGATCAAGAATACGAAGGTTTAGTTTCAGCGGAAAATACCCCATTAATTAATGATGATAGCAGTAATAATAATTTACAACATGATGAAACTACAGTTAATATTTTACAATCATCAAGTAAGTCCAAGAGTAAATCGAAAAAGGCAGGTAATAATAAAAAAGGTAAAAAGAAGAAGAATAAAACCCTTTTTTAAAATTTGAGTTGAAATTTAATTGGTTTTTCAATTCGCAAATATAAAAAGCGAGCAAAATCCTCAATTTGCTTTTCTTGTGTTACACTTATATAACTTCATGTATTTTACCTTTGTGGTTTTATTTAATTGCTTTACTTTAACATGGTTATTATATTAATTAAGATACTGATCTGATTATTAGTAAATAAAAACAGGAAACAGGGGACCCTTTTTCCTTTTTTTACAGATATATGAATATCGATTATATATTTATCAAAGTGATGATTAATTTGTTTTTTTCAATACAATGGGAATCTCTCTGACATAATTAACAATGGAGAAGAAAGAAACTAAAAATATCTGATTTAACGATATATATATTCGAATTTTTATATAGTAATTATAAAAAATTAAGTTGTAGTATAAATTTATTTATCTTTTTTAACAGTATTTGATTCAATTGGAGTTGAATTTTTCTTTTCATACTGTTCATATAAAGAATCATATTGCTTTTTTAATGTTGAAACATCTAATTCAGCCTTTTTAATTTTATCTTGTAATTCAACTGTTGATGAAGAAGTTGATGATGAAGATGAATTATTATCTTTCGATAATTCAACAAGTAATGATTTATTCTTTATAATTGATTTAAATAAAATTGACATAAACCAAACAGCAACTTGTAATGATAAAATTGCACCTAAAATATATAAATTACGTTGTGAATAAAATTTTTTAGATTTTAAATCCCAATTATTTTTATTATTAGTAAATTCAATTATTTCATCTTTATTCTTAAAAAATTCAATTCCATTTTTACATGAATCAACAAACATTATACTAATTAAAACATCAATAAAAATTAAAATAATTTTAAAATTTGAATTATTTAATAATTCATTATATTTTTTTAATAAAAAATTTTGAAATTTTGGTGGTAATGGTAATAATAAAAATGAAACAATTCCAATTTCAATAGTTAAAAGTGAAAATACTAATGTCATTTGAATCGACATGGTGTTGTGTTAGTTTGTTAGTTTGTTTGTTAGTTTGTTAATTTGTTGTTAATTCATTGTAAAATGATAAAAGGGACATGTATACAAGTTGTATCCAGTGGCGTGCTCTCTTATTATAGTTTATAGTGCGATTAGAATTCAGATTGCTTACGTACACAAAATAAATAACTATAAAAAAAAATAAAAAATGTCAAAAACAAAAAGGAAAAAAAAACAAAAATAAAATAAAATAAAATAAAATAAAATAAAATCAAAAATAAAATAAAAACTAATAAAAACTAATAAAATAAAACAAATGGTTTATGAAATCAACAAGCAGTTGCAGCACAATAATTATAACCATTAAAACAATTATAATTGGAATAACCAGAATATATGTTCATATTATTGCACATATTATCATTTAAAGCCATATTATTATTGAGATTACAAAGATTATTGTAAGAATTATTTGAAACAATATTATTATTATAATCTAATCCATAATTTAAATAATTATTATAATTAGAATTTGATAATGACACATTCAATGGAATATTAGTTGGAATTGACATTGACATTGGCATTTGTGGGATTGTCATTGAAGACATATCAAAATTAATAGATTGATCATTATTATCATATTCTAAATGATTAGGTTTGATAAAGTTTGTAAAATTTGTAGAGTTATTGTTATTATTAATATTATTGTTATTATTGATATTATTGTTATTGTTGTTATTATTATTGATATTATTATTATTATTATTGATATTATTATTATTATTATTATCATAATAATAATCATTCATATAATCATTTACAGGAGAAATTAAAGATTGATGATGTGAATGATATGATAAATGAGATTGAGACATTAAATTGTCAGTATTATTGTTATTAATATTATTATTAATATTTGAATTTTGGAAAGGATTTTCAAAAATTTGATTTGGAATGAAATTATTATCATAATAACAACATGAAGGATTAATTGGAGATGAAGGATTTGTTGAAACCGGAGTTAATGATAAATTATTATTGGTATTGTTGTTGTTGTTAATACCTTTATTAATAATAATATTATCATTAAAATCAACATTTGATTGAATATTTTTAATACACCAAGTATCCCAACAATTTTCAACCATTGAAAAAGAATTTGTTTTAAATAATTCATAATTACAATCAATTAACCAAGATCTTTCTAATTTATTAATTTCTAAAAGAGATAAATTAGTTGCATCAGACCAAGATTTATTCCTAAAAGTTTTATCATCATTAAATTTATTTGATAAAATTAAAGAAATGATTAAAATTTTAAAAATATCATTTTCAGAATAAGATAAACATGAAATATCATTTACATTTGAATCAGAATCCATTTTATTTGATAAATAATTAATTGCTAATAATAAAGTTGATTTTGGTAATCTTGTTGCTGATAAAACTGAATGAATTAATTTTTGAAAATTTGATGAAGGTGAATGAGATTTTTTAACTAAACCAAAACTAACCCAAGATAAAAATTTAACCATTTGATCTAAATCATAATCTAAAACTGTAGCAACACCACCATTTGGTTGTTGTTGTTGTTGTTGTTGTTGTTGATTTTCGTTATGATGATTATTGATATTATTATAAGTAAAAGTATTACTATTATTATTGTTGTTGTTGTTATAAACAATTGGATTATTGATATTATTATTAATATTATTAATATTACTAATATTATAATTATTATAATTGAAATCTAAAGATTGATTATTATTGATATTATAATAGATATTATTTGATGGAGTATTAATAATTGAATTATTTGGTTGAAATTGATTATTTTGAATCATTTGATTTGATTGGTAAGAATTAAAAGCAAACATAGTTAATAATTATGATGATGAGTTGTTGTTTTTTTATAAGATAAAATACGAAGACTTAATTAAAAGGTCGTAAAGTTTAAATTAAATATGAAACACTGTTGTTGTTGTTGTTGTTGTATATGATACCTTATATTATTATTAATAAATAAATGAGGAGAATCGATGTACAAAGCTGAACACCTGCTAATACGAAGAACGGTCAGTTGGATGTTGACTGTGTCTAAGTAGATAGTGGTGACTAGTTTGTGAACAGATAAGCAGTTGTAGAAGGAAGAGAAGCAAAGGAGAAGAAGAGAAGAAAGCAGAAGAAAAGGGGAGCAACGTACCATATAGTCAACATGTACACCATTCCATGCCAGTGCCAGTGCCAGTTCCAGTTCCAGCTGTTTTCTGTTTTGCACGCTAAATTTTTCACTTTCCTCCACCACGGAAATAAAAAATAAAACCAAACCAAACCAAACCAAACCAAACCAAACCAAACCAAACCAAACCAAACCAAACCAAACCAAATGAAATGAAAACGGTGCTGGGCGCTGGCAGCGAGCGAGGCCATGTGGTTGTTGACTAATATTAAGAATGGCTGTCCGCTCTCCCCGCTCGGCAACAGTGAGCAGTGAGCCCACCGCTGGGCGCGGGGGCCGGGTAACCCCCGCACCCGCAGGAGGCTGATGTCTGGTGCTCGTCGTGGCGCAGCAGCGGCCCCTCACGTGACTGCCTTCATGTCTTTATATTACAGTTTACAGTACACACACACTTTGAAGTAATTGATTCGTTTAGCTAGACAAAACTATAAAATAATTAAAAATACACTCTTGATAATATAATATTAATGTGGCTAATCCATTTAACCACCAAAACCATATAAGGTTCTACCTTGTCTCTTTAATGCGTAAACAACATCAAGAGATGTAACTGTCTTTCTCTTTGCGTGTTCGGTATAAGTAACTGCATCTCTAATAACATTTTCTAAGAATGTTTTCAAAACAGCTCTAACTTCTTCATAGATTAATGCAGAAATTCTCTTAACACCACCTCTTCTAGCTAATCTTCTAATTGCTGGTTTGGTAATACCTTGAATATTATCTCTAAGAATCTTTCTGTGTCTTTTAGCACCACCTTTACCTAATCCTTTACCACCTTTTCCTCTACCTGACATTTTTATTTAATATGTATATGTATTATTTGGTTGTTAAATAAACTTATATAATAAAACAAAAAAAATGAATAAAATAATTTTAGCCCAAAACACAATCAGTCAAATAACAGAGAAAACTGTCCACTACTTATACTATTACTTATTACTTACAAATTTGCCCACCTGCAAGATGAAAAGATGTTTTATCCAATTCTCACTTCTCCAATAATTCGCGATTCACCCAAATACTTACTTACCTATTTAATTCTTACTTACTAACCTACTCAATAAACACTGTCCCGGTCCTAGATTTACCACCTTGCGGTGTAATTCTCATACCGCACCTGCCACAGCGTAAATCTTAGCCTGTTTTCCACCTTTTTTCGTCATTTCTTTATTTCTTGTTGCAACCCATTCCCGCACATTGTATATTTTTTATCTTGCTATTTATTTATAAGTACCATTTGCCCTCCTTGATTTGATTTACTTACTCTTTCCCTCTTCTTTTACTATACTATACATTATTTTATTTACCTTCTCTTAACAAACCAAAAATGGCTAGAACTAAACAAACTGCAAGAAAATCAACTGGTGGTAAAGCACCAAGAAAACAATTAGCTTCAAAAGCTGCAAGAAAATCAGCACCAACTTCAGGTGGTGTTAAAAAACCACATAGATATAAGCCAGGTACTGTTGCTTTAAGAGAAATTAGAAGATTTCAAAAATCTACTGAATTATTAATTAGAAAATTACCATTCCAAAGATTAGTTAGAGAAATTGCTCAAGATTTTAAAACTGATTTAAGATTTCAATCTTCTGCAATTGGTGCTTTACAAGAATCTGTTGAAGCTTACCTTGTTTCACTTTTCGAAGATACTAATTTATGTGCAATTCATGCTAAGAGAGTTACTATTCAAAAGAAAGATATTCAATTAGCAAGAAGATTAAGAGGTGAAAGATCTTAAATTTAATTAATATTTTATTTTTTTTAGTTTATTACTACTATAGTTATTGTGTATTTTGTATAATATTTTAAATTAATTTCAAATTTAAAAAAAAAGAAAAGAAAAGAAAAAGTAAAGTAGTGAGAATAATGATGTAAGCTCGCTTTTGTTGCTAAATAGTCATAGCTCCAGAATAGGCATGCGAGCCGATCTCTTATCGATTAAATTTGCTATCGAATAAACCATTCTTAAAACCGCATTAATAAATGTATATAAACTACATAAAGTTGACTCATTCTCTTTTCTTTCTTTCTTTCTTTCTGCTACAACATTAATTCTTCTTAAAAAACCTTCATTATGAAGATTATAATAATCAACAATCAATAATTAACAATCATGGTCGCATTTAAACAAGTTGATGTTTTCACACTTGTCCCATTTAAAGGTAATCCAGTAGCTGTTATGATTGATGCATCAAAATTAACTACAAATGATATGAAATCAATTGCAAATTGGACAAATTTATCAGAAACAACATTTGTAATTCCACCAACAAATCCATTAATTGCAGATTATAAAGTTCGTATATTTGTACCATCTGGTGAAGAATTACCATTTGCTGGTCATCCAACAATTGGTACTGCATTTGCATTATTAGAATCTGGTATTATAAAACCGAAAAATGGAAAATTAGTTCAAGAATGTTTAGCTGGTTTAATTAATTTAACAGTAACTAAAAATAATGATAATATTTATGAAATTTTATTTCAATTACCTGATCCAATTATTACAAAATTAAATGATGATCAAATTATTGAAATTGAAAATATTTTAGGATCTCCAATTAATCGTTTAATGACTCCATCAATTGTTAATGTTGGTCCAAAATGGTTAGTTGTTAATTTAAAAGATGCAAAATCTGTAATTGATGCAAATCCAAATTTTACAGATTTAATGAATCATGATAAAAAATTAGGTTTAAGTGGACTTTGTATATTTGGATTTTATGATTCTAATAATATTGAAGTACGTTCATTTGCTCCATCTTGTGGTGTCAATGAAGATCCTGTTTGTGGATCTGGTAATGGTAGTGTAACTTCTTTAATTAGAGCTTATTATGATAAATCATTAGATAATCCTGTATTTTTAAATTCAACTCAGGGTAAAGTATTAGGTAGAGATGGTCATATTAATTTACAATTTACTAAAGATAAAATCTTAATTGGTGGTCATGCAGTTACATGTATTGAAGGTAACATTAATATTTAAAACTAAAATAGATTTATAAATAAATGTATTAAATAAATTGCTATTCACTCATGATATGTTAGTTCATCCATCAATGTCTACATGTTTATTTGGTAATGATTTTATTTTTCAATATCAATCAGTATTACCTTAACCACATCCACGGCCGGTGCTTGCTCAAGGTAATAATCCCCATATTGAAGATGAATTACATCATCTGATTGACACATACATACACGATTGAACCAGCTACATTTCCACCATCTCGTTTTGATGATTATCGTTTTCAATTAACGGCGCCGCTTAAAACACTTCCACCTGGCAGATTTATGAATTATTCTATGATGGATTTTCAATTCATACAAGATGAACCGAATGCTTTATTAACTAAGGGATTTATTGAAGTTGTTGAACCATCACTTTTTGCACCCTGACTTAGTTTGGTGACTGTGTGTCGAAGGTATTTTTATTGTATTTATTTTTGTTCATTTTTATTATCATTTTAGTCAGTTTGATCTAAGACATTGACGGTGAATAGCATGAGAACCACGTGCATATACTAAGGATTTCCAGTAGAGACAAACAGTGTGATGGGCAGATGGGCTCAACGATCATCTGGTCGGTCTCCTCACATCTTCCACCTGATGTCGACTGAAGGGATAGCTATTCTATTCCTCCATCCCTTCTTGGTGGCATTTATATAGATATCTTGTAGGGCATCGATGTACACACCATTGAACAATACATAGAGCAATATAGAACAACATGAACGCAACCAAGGCAAGAGTCAACGCTAACACCCATAGCGGGTCTTAACCCTTGCCTTTATAAACTAGGTTATAGTACAAGTTGTTTATGTAATCAACTGAAGAGAACTAGTCCCTGAAGAATCTTCACTACAAGTTTGATTAAGTTAAGTAGTTCTTTCATTACTTTATGGGAACTTTGTATAGTTTATTTAACCAATCGTTTACTAACCAGATTTGGTGTATAATACCAAGCATTAGACTTACTGTTGATACAAACCTAAGCGTATGTAAACTCAAAAATTGTAACACGTAGCAGCGAATCGAATTTTGTGTACAACACAGTTCAATGTATTGTTGTTGTTCAATGTGAAGCTCTAATATAATAATTATAATGGTATTTCTCTCTTATTCATCACATATATATTAATCACATAAACTACAGATCAAATATGTACTTAACCCCAGAAAAGGAATTATATACAATCATTCAACAATACTATTCAGGTAAATATTCAGATATTACATCACTTGATCTTGATGCTGAATTTGATTTTAGCAATGTATTATATGATATTGAAGCTCATTTTTATAAGATTCGTTCATATTTAATTTTAGAAGATTATTCAAATGCTGCAGAATTATTAAATATTATTGAAAAGAAAATTATATCAAATAATGAAAATAATTTAATTGATTCGAAAACTTCAAATTTATTAATTAATGATGTTAAAATACTTAATTCATTTATTGATTTTAAAAAATTAAATTTAATTGATCATGAATTATTAAATTCAATTGATAATAATACACCTTCATTAGCATTAATTTATAAAAAAATTATTGAATCAAATTCTAAAATTTCAATTTCTTCACCAGATTTAGATTTAGAATCATTTATTTATTTATTATTCTTAAATTCAAATATTGAAAATAAAGAAATTGATTTAAAAATAATTAAAAATTTAAAATCTCATTATTCTGATTCTTTAATTTTAGATTTTGCAATTGCTTGGTTAGGTTTATCAAAATCTACTATTATTAATGATGATGATTCAATTGCAAATATTAAAAATTCTTATTATTTCTTTGATGAATTATCTTCAAGTTCAAATACTGATTCAATTAAAAATACAATTAATTTATTAGCTTGTCAATTAAAATTAGGTAATATCCCTGAAGCTTTAGAATGTATAGAAAAATTAAAATCATTTAATGAAAAGGATACACTTAAATCATGGAATTATTCTTTATTAATTAATAAAATTGCATTAGAATCAATAAAATTAAATTCAGTAGACCGTTTATCTTTAATTGAAAAAATTAAAAAAGATTTCCCTGAATCTTCTTATGTTAAAGATTTAAATGAAAAGGATGATTTATTTACTTCTATAGTTTCTACTTATAATTAATAATAATAATATTTATTATTATATAAATTGACTTTTATATACAGGAATAAAATTTAAAAAAAAAATTGAAAACATTAAATCATTAAATTAATTTTCGAATAAAATAATCTTGTTTATAAAATATAAAAAATAAAGTTAAAAATAAATAAATAATTTTGGTAAAATTGTATGTGTCAGGGGTATTTAAAATTAAATATAACCATTACCTGATTCTCTTTCTAATTCTTCATCTGGAACATCTTCTAAAACAATTTTTTTGATTTCTTTTGGAAGTTTAGACTCATCAACTTTTGGTAATTTAATTTCTAATAAACCATTAAGAAATCTAGCTTTAATTTGAGAATCTTCAATACCTGGATAAGCAGGTAATTTGACAATTCTTTCAAAATTACCAAATCTTTGTTCACTAACTTTTAAAATAAATTCATTTGATGCTTCATCATCATCACTTAAATATTTATTCTTTACTTCACCTTTAATAATTAATTCATTACTTGTTGGATGATAATCAACATCAACAAATTCTTTACTAACACCCGGTAATGATATAACAACAATATATTTGGACTTAAATTCATAAACATTTAATGGAGGTGAAAATGGTAAATTTTTCTTTGTTAATTGAGGAGCAGATACTTTAACATCAGCAACAACTGTTGGTTTTATAGATGATTTTACATCATTAGTTGTTGTCGTTGTTGTTGAAGTTTTATCATTATTATTATTATTATCATTAGCTTTTTCAACTATTTTATGAACATTTAATGATGGTGCAGTGGATTTTCTTCTAATCTTTGGTGGTAAAGACATTGGAATTGAATTTGGAATTGGTGCAGGAATTGATGCAGGAATATTAATTGGAGCAAAATTTTGTGATTTATTTTCTTCTTCACTTTTAGCTGCAAGTTGACTTAATATATCTGCTAAACCTTCTCTAGTTAATGGAGTTTCTTCAATTTTTTCAGAATTCTTATTAGTAGTTGAATTATTTTCAGAATATTTAGCTTCAGCTTCAGCTTCAGCCTTAGCCTCAGCTTTTGCTTCAGCTTCGATTTCATCATTAATTGCATTAGAAATTGCAGTAGTTCTTAATTTACGTTCAGCATCAGTAATATTCTCATCTTCAGTAATTTCTTCTTTTTCTTTACCTTCTTCGCTTGCCTTAGTAGTGGTATTATTATTACTATTATTATTATTAACAGCATCATCGTTATCATCATCAACATTACCACCTAATAGCAATCTAATCAATTGATTAGCATCAATTTCTTTCTTTTCTGGTTGAGGTGTAGCAGCAATATTAGAAATTGAAGTTGATGGTTGATATGGATATAAATTACCATATCTATCCATAATATACATTGGTTGAGATTGTTGTTGTCTTTGACGTTTAGCAGATGATGGTAAAATATTACCAAATAAATCAGAATAATTAATTTTTTCAGGTTTTGATTGAATTTTTGAATTTGTTGATTGATTATTTTTTGGTTTTGAAAAATAAATCATTTTACCTGGATATCCAGTTGAGCCTCTTAATGGAATATCATTAAATGTGTAACCTTGATAACCAGCTTCATCATCATCATCATCACCATCATCGTCAACTTCGTATTCTTCTTCAGGATTAGCATTGTTAATCTCATTGTCTTCATTATCATCATTCTCGTCTTCATCTATATATTCATCATTCTTTCCTGAAGTTCCGGAATATCCGGTTGGATAATAGGAAGATGGATGAGGAGGATATTGATATGATGAATTAGAATTTAAATAAGAAGGATCAAAAAAGGTAGCTAATGGATGTTGAATAGGTTGTTGTTGTTGTGGTTGTTTTGGAAATTCAAATACTCTTCTACCTGGAACAAAACTTGAATTTCTATTATATGGCTCATCATCATCATTTTGATCGCCGAACCTAAAGTAAGCAGGATATCCTGAATATGCTGCCTTTTTCGCCCTTGATTGAACTTGCGCTTGTGCTTGTGCTTGTGCTTGTGCTTGTTGATAAGCATACAATTGCTGTAAGAATGGGTCCATTTTGAGTTACCTGTTGGATTGTTGTGTGATGGATAGCCCAAAGCTGCTAAAAGCAAAGAAAACAGCAGTACAATGAGCAGCTGGAGAGTCCGGGGATGGCGGTCTTTATAGGAATGCGAATACATAATGGCCAGGGCAGCAGTCGGTGGCGTGGTCGGCTGTCAGCTCGGGAGAAGAGGCAGAGAGAAACACCGAGAAGCTTCTCGTGCGAACAGCTTTCCGTTGCTTTTGAAGCACATACAACAGCAACAAACAACAAACACCAAACAGGAGAAAGTTCCAGAAGAGCACACACAAATCACTCTATACACACACACGACAAACAATGTCCAACAAGAAATATGATATTCCATACAGTCTGAAACCTTCTAAGAAGGGTAAGAAATCCAAATACGCTAGCTACATCGAAGACAACGATACTTTCGCAAATAGATTCCTTTCATCACCAGGTAAAAAATTATTGGCTTATATAATCTTTTTTGCTATCTTTGCATATGTATTTATATCTGCTTTGAGGGGTTCTAAACATCCTGAATCTGTTGATTATGAACTTGATCTTGAATTTTCAAACAACAGAAAAAAAAATCTTATTGATGAAACTATCCTAGATAGTAATGATGATAATTATAATGATAATAGTGTAAATTCAGGTACTGAATCAAACATTGATTCAATTGATATAGAAATAGATACTATCGATCTTCTTGATTCCGATGAAGGTGAATTACCATTGGGATCAAATGATGAAAAATCAGAACAAAATTTAAAGAAAAAGAATAAAAATAATAACAAAATTAATGATAAAAATGCAGGTAAATTTGATAATGATGCATTCAATGATGAACTTTCAGATCAAATATCTTCCGGTAATGAAAAATTAAATGCAAATAAAGCAAAATGGGATAAAATAAATCTTTTAGAGAATAAAAAACGTGAAGCAGATAGAGCTAGAAGAAATAAGAAAATTGTTGATGAACAATTGATTGATGAAGTTGATAAAATGGAACGTTTAAGAGAGAAAGGGCGTAATAAGAATGCAATCAAAGGAGAGGAGATTTAATTAAAATTTGTATTTTTATTAACTTTTCTTTAAATTAATTGATATAGTTTTGTAAATTTATATAGTTATTAAATTTAAATTTTTAATTTCATGACTCAATTTATTAAAGATTTAAATACCAAATAGATAGTCAATAAAAATCTGGTTTTTATTTATTATTATAAATGTTTAAAAATTATCATGGTAACTAGTTAATACCACGTTCAACGGCAACAGTTCTTTCTTGCCATATATTCTTACCAGTACATGAACAAACATATTTATCATTCTCCCAAGCACCTGCACTTCTTGCAATCACACCAGTCATAGAATTCATAAAAACTTGAGTTGAATCAGAACTTACTGTTACCGCTCTTCCAATTAAATTATTAATTCCAAATGGAATAGATACAAATTGTTGACATTTACCCTTATCATCACATGATATTTTTGGTAAATTAAATATAGAATTACCAGTTGTTAATGGTCCATTACTTAAATCTCCAGATGTCCTTATACTTGGATAATAATCTGTATTCGGTTTCATTCCAGTCAATGTTAAATCAACAAACATTTCATCAGGTTGTGTTTTAATTAATCTAGCTAATCCATATACATCTCTTTCATTTTGTGTAGTTGGATCACTAATATTTTGTGTAAAATCTTCTAATATACAAACAGCTGCTGAATTTGGTTTACCTGTACCCCTTACAATTGCATCTCTTCCTGTATTTTGAATGGATTCAATTATCTTAGATGGTGGAGTACTTGCCTCCACAGATACAGTTTGAGTAACTAAATCACATTTAACATTTTTAACTCCTTCATTTTTCAAAATTTCTTTACTAACAGATTCAATACATCCATCACATGTTAATGGAACATTGTAAACGGTTTCAAAGACTTCGGACATATTATAAGGTTTTCTTTGGTTTGTGAAAATGAAAAAAGGGATAACGCTGTACAGAAAAGAACAAAGGAACAATAAAACTATTTGCAAATGATATATAGATATACTCTGTATTATATATAGGTATATCAACAAATGATTTGTAATTTGTAATTTGTCACATTAACGTGATGATTTGTCATCGACGGCTGAGAGCTCGAAGCTCGAACATAGTGATTTTCGCTAGGAATTTATTTAGTTAGACAAGTCGAATTTCAGGCCATTTCTCTGGCTTTTCAGTTTCCGATTACAGCTATATAGCATGTGTAGTTGGATACTTTCCAGATTCCCAATCCCACCAGAAAGATAAGTGTTGCGGCCAATTAGGATTGATATCACATATAGACGAATAATCCATTGTTTGTTTCTCCACAATATTTAAATACTTCTCAATTGGGCAAGAATATCCAGGTCCAGAATTACATAATGGTAATGGTATAACTTGGTCGTTTAACAAAAATCTAACATATTTATCTTCTACTCCTGATTTTTCATTATAGCACTTAAGCCTTTCAGTAATAAGTCTTGCACCCATTGGCAAGATCTCTGAAGATGAGTAAAAACTATTAAATTCGATGCTATCAACAGGTAAGGGATTTTCTCTATCAAAGAATCCTAATGATGTAACATATCTTAATAATTCATTATCATGTGAAAATGAGAAAAATAACTTCCCAATATTTTCAGAATTATCGGCTAATAATGTAGCAGTTGCATTCACATAAACACCACCTAATACATAAGACATGTTATACCCAGGTCCTTTATTATAATATGATATAACACTCTTTTCATAACTATATCCTATCCATGTATCCATTGTTATGGCATTACAAAAATCAGATTTCCCACGTACATTTAATTCAAATCCACAATAGTTACACATGTTGTAAACGTCCTCCTCTGTAATTTGAAAACCTGGTGATAATCTATTAAGTCTATCGGCTTCTCTTTTTTTATAAAATGGTAAAGAAATGTTTACTAATGGGCCCATATATCCATCCTTAAATGTTAAACATGCTTCAACATTTGTCAAAGAATTAGCTCCGAATTCCTTAGATTCAGATAAAACAACCATTTTGTAGTCAGATTCATATTTATTAAATGTAAACCCTTGTGCAAACAATTTAGCGGTATCATATATTCGTCTCATATTTGTAGTAAATATTGGTAAAGGTTTTCTATTATCAACAAGATGATTGTATCTCTCTCTTAATATTGATCCAAGTTGAAAAGCGTCTGTAGTTCCAGAATAAGGTCCTGTAAAAGTTTCTTGATCATATGGAGTCTTATATTGGACAAAATATTCAAGATCTATTATATTATTCTTATCATTGTCAATTTTGATATTATCTGGTATTTTTGGTGCAAAATAAGTATAATCTTTCATAAATGCTAATGGACCTTTGGGCTCTGCATTAGAATATCGTAGTTTATTAAAAAGATTTTCTAATTTATTACCTGTTCCTCCATCCGGATATCGTTCACCGTGTCTCATGAATAAATGTGCTTGATCAATTGAACATTGATATGGTGTCTCCGTTGATATTCCAAATCCAATAGACTCTACAAATGGTCCATTACCACCGAGATATCTGAGAATGTTGGATTTATCGGATGCTGTTGTGTCAAACTGTTTTTTGACAATAAAACCATGGGTGCATAATCCCAGTAAAATGAATAGTAGCCATTTCATTACCATGATTGTACTTCTGTGTTTCCGTGTACAAGAAGAAAAGTCAAAAAGATGATTGTCTTGGAGTAATGGTGAAAGTCCTAAGCCTTAACCCCACATTAATGCTGTCCCCTCCCCGCACATTTTGAGACTCAAAAAAAAAAGAATATTTTTATTTCTATAAAAGGAAAACAGTTTATCTTACCTTATTGAAAATTTCTTTGTGTGATTTTTTTTAAGTCATATATATATAAATAATAATATTATAAATTAAGTAAAAGAAATAATACGGATGAAATGAGAGAAAACAAATGAAAAAAATTTAAATCTTAAAAATAAACTATTATTAAGAAGTATATTGGGTTGGGTACTTACCTGACATCCAATCCCAGTAAAAAGAGACATACTGTGGAGTAGAGGTATTTTGACCACATAGTTCTGTGAAATCAAGAAGTTCACTTTCAATAATATCAGCATAGGTATCTAAAGGACATGAGTAACCTGGACCGGTGGAACAAGATGGGAATGGAACAACTTGATCATTTAATAAGAATCTGACATATTTTTCATCTGTTTGAGTGGTTTCATTATAGCAAGACAATCTTTCAGTGATAAATCTAGCACCCATTGGCACAATTCCAGAAGCAGAGAAAAATTTGTAAAATTCGACATGATCAACTGGTAATTCATCATCAATATCAATTAAGCCCAAAAATGTTAGATATCTTAAAAGATCGTTATCATGAGAAAATGATAAATATAAATTTTCTTCGATTTTGTTATCTTTTAATAATGTTAAAGTAGCATTTGTAAATGCACTACCGGAAACAAATGACATGTTATAACCTGGACCATTACCATAGTAAGCATTGAGATCTCTTTCATAACCAAAACCAACAAGTGCATCTTGAGATAATGCATCACATACTGCAGATTCACCACGAATGTTCAATTCAAAACCACAGTAAGTGCACATATTTGAAATATCATCTTCAGTAATATTAAAACCTGGAGATAAAGCATTTAATCTATCAGCTTCATAAGTTTTATATGATAAAGACATATTTACCATCGGACCTTCATAATCACTATCAAAATTTGGACATGCTTTAGTATTAGTTAAAGAGTTGACACCATATTTTGATGTTTCTGGTAAAACAACCATTGTGTAGTTTTGATCATATTGGTTGAAAGTAAAACCTTGTGCAAAATTATAAGCAGAATCATACACTCTCTTTTTACCAGCAGTAAATATTGGTAATGTTTTTGAAGTATTAACTAAATGAGCATATCTTTCTCTCATAATATTACCAAATGTAAAAGCATTACCAATACCGGCATAAGGACCAGTAAAAGTTTCTTGTTCGTAAAACTCAGTATCAGCAAAATATGTTAAATCATTAACAAAAGATAATGGACCAACCACTTCAGTTAAGTTTGCAGCAGCGTCTTTTAATTTAGTATAAAGCGTCTTTAAAGTCTTACCAACCTTAGTTGATGGATATCTTTCCCCATGTCTCATAAAAAGGTGGGCTTGATCCACTGTACAATTATAGGGAGTTTCTGTGGAGATACCAAAACCTATAGCTTCTGCAAAAGGACCAGTACCACCTAAATGTCTTAAAATGTTTTGTTGATCAGTAGCATAACTAGAATATTTTTTTTCAACAAGTTGAGCATCTGTTGAAGCGGTAAATAAAGCTAAAGCACAAGCAATAATAGTATTAGTTAAAACCATATTTATGAAGGATATCAAGTGAGCTTAATGTGGTGTTTGTTTAACTTTGAGAAGTAAAATTTTAGTCATAAACCAAATCTATTAAAAATTACATGGAACGAAGATTTAAAATAAAAAGAAAAAGGGTCCTTTTTATAACAACTGCAAATCCAGAATATTATATGGAGAAATTGAATTTTAAAATTGATTGTTATGGATTATTCTTTATTTTATTACTTTTCAAATAAAGAACTAGATAATTAATTAAGAAAAGAATTGTTACTTGTTACCAATAAACAAAAGGGTTGCACATAAAGGGTACACTTTTGACGGTACCTATTCGGTACATGTTCTGTTATCGCACAAAAAATAGGGACTGTAAAACAATATTGGGACCATGAATTCTTGGCATTTGAACAAGTGACAATGTCTTATCTATGCACGTGGATTGTATATATATATATATAATATAAAAAAATTAGTAGTATCACTTTCAGTACATTTTTATCAGATTATCTCAAGAATGTGAAAACTGTTTATATATAAGCTTCTTTTCAGTGATAATTAATATATTATAATGTCCAATTAAAAATCAATTAAAGCATTAATGTCTTTTTACTCTTACTCATTTGCTATTTTCTAACATCGTAAATAAATGGTAATTGATGCATATCTATTATCTATATATATATATGTTGGGTTGTTTTTAATATTATTATAAATAATAGATAACAATAGAAGAAGTAAAAATTGACATCAAAATTAAAATTGAAATAAAAAAATCAAATAAAAGATAAAATAAAATAAAATTCCGTGTGAGAGCACGTGCTCGGGATCTTCTCAAAACTGTGAAATTTGAAATTTGTGTGAATTAAAAATTAAAATAATCTCCGAATTTATGTTGTCAAATTGTTTAGTCGTATGAGTGTAAGCTGTTTGCCGTTATCAGCGAGTCCAATCTTAAGGGTCCAAAGTTAAATCAACAGACTTTTTTTGAAAACAATAATTTTTATTGATATAAAATGCATCGTAGCATGATGCAAAGTAAATATAAATAAGTTATAAAGAAGAAGGTTGAAAAGATAATTAAAATAAAATAGTACGTACAAAAAAATAAATTAAGATTTGAAATCAATCAGCGATATTAATTACTGGTGTATTCGGTTGGGTATTTGCCAGATTCCCAATCCCAATAGAAAGAAGTGTATAATGGAGTAGAAGTGTTTTGAGCACAAAGTTCTGGGAAATCAAGGAGTTGACTTTCAATAATTTCAGCATATGAATCTAAAGGACATGAGTAACCTGGACCAGAAGAACAATTTGGGAATGGAATAACTTGATCATTTAATAAGAATCTAACAAATTTATCATCTTCTTTAGATGTTTCATTGTAACATGATAATCTTTCAGTAATAAGTCTACCACCCATTGGAATAATTTCAGATACAGAATAGAACTTGTAGAAATCGACATGATCAACTGGTAAATCACCATCAATATCGAAGAAACCTAAGAAAGTAACATATCTTAAAAGATCATTATCATGGGAAAAGGAAAAGTAAGTATTTTCTTCAGTATTATTATCTTTTAATAATGCAAGAGTTGCATTAGCATATGCACTACCAGATACGAATGACATGTTATAACCTGGACCATCGGAATAATAAGTACTAATATCCTTATCGTAACCGAAACCAATCATAGCATCTTGTGAAAGTGCATCACAGAAAGGAGATGAACCACGAACATCTAATTCAAAGGCACAATAACCACACATGTTGTAAACATCAGCTGCAGTAATGTTAAAACCTGGTGATAAAGCATTTAATCTGGCAGCTTCAATAGTTGAATATTGTAATGTTTGGTTAGCATAAGCACCTTCATAATCACCATCAAAGTTTGGACATGAGTTGGTATTAGTTAAAGAATTTAAACCAGAATCTTGATTTTCGGGAAGGACAACCATAGTATAGTTTTGAGCATATTGGTTGAAAGTAAAACCATTAGCAAAGTTGACTGCAGAATCAAAAACTCTCTTTTGACCAGCAGTAAAGATAGGTAAAGTTTTAGAACTGTTAACTAAATGAGCATATCTTTCTCTTAAAATATTACCCATATGGAAAAGATCACCTGTACCAGCATAAGGACCATAATAAGTTTCTTGATCGTGCCAAGATGCTTCTTCAAAGAAAGTGAATGATTCATCACCAACGAAAGATAAAGGACCAACAGCAGTAATATTTTGAGCTGTATTCTTTAATCTGTTATAAAGAGTTCTTAAACCTTTATCAGAACCTTTAGTTGCGTATCTTTCACCATGTCTCATGAAAAGATGAGCTTGGTCAATAGTACATTGGTATGGAGTTTCAGTTGGAATACCCCAACCAACTGCTTCAACGAATGGACCAGTACCACCTAAATGTCTTAAAATGTTTTGTTGATCAGTAGCATAACTAGAATATTTTTTTTCAACAAGTTGAGCATCTGTTGAAGCGGTAAATAAAGCTAAAGCACAAGCAATAATAGTATTAGTTAAAACCATATTTATGAAGGATATCAAGTGAATGTAATGTGGTGTTTGTTAATAAAAAGTATTCGAAAGAAATAGAAATAAAAATAAAAATA
Source organism: Pichia californica (assembly GCA_030574395.1). Taxonomy (NCBI): domain Eukaryota; kingdom Fungi; phylum Ascomycota; class Pichiomycetes; order Pichiales; family Pichiaceae; genus Pichia; species Pichia californica. The sequence goes on from JAJMEW010000163.1 coordinate 181,932, forward strand.
ATGATAGGTTTAATAAAGTGTTAGAATCGGATTTCTAATCATATTTAAATAGCAATAATTTTTAGATGCTTGTGATGAATAGTCAATAAGTTAAATAGTTCGTCTATGGTCACAACGTTTAACGATTTACACGGTTGCAACGCATTAATGCTGTAAGATCATTATGTTTCATTGTTTGTCACTATCAAAATACACGTGGAGGGCCATGAAAATTGTTATCTCAAGGTTACATTGTTGATTTTTCGTTATCAATTTTACATTTAAACGTTAAGGTGGGCACATGGATTCCCAATCTTCTATCTAATCTAAAAATTAAAAAACAACTTATTGTTAAAATTTAAAGAAGAAAGGAATACATTTAAAATTAAGTTAATGTAAATTTAAAATTAAGTTATTGTAAATTTGAAGTTAAGTTAATGTAAATTTAAAATTAAGTTATTGTAAATTTGAAATTAAGTTAATGTAAATTCGAAATTAAGAGTGTAAATTCAAAATTTTGATTATTATTTAGTTCCTTGATTGACAATTATTTAAGATCGATATCAGTTGTCAGTTGCTAATAAGTAATAAGTAATAACCGGTTGATCGTTTATATATATATTATATGCATATCGGTTTTAACTGTTAACGAGTCACCGACGGAAAGACTGATAGTACTTCGCACGTGCACCACATGTTGTTAAACACTTTTGTGTATTTATTGTTCAAACGAGGGAGGGGGGACCATTAACTATCGACGAAATAAGGTGTCAATTGTATCAAAAAGATCAAAAGGATCACAAGGATCATTAATTCAATATTTGTTTTCAATTTTTCACAAAAAAATTTCGGGGTTAATGTTTATCTTTTACTGTTTGTTTATTATTTACGATCTTAGGTTTCGGTAATTGAGTAGATTTTCCAGTTTTCCCAGTAAGGTTTATTGGTGCTGCCTGTTTAAGCTAAGTGTGGGGTATTGGAATTTAGGACTTACAACTTAGAAGTTAGTAATGGTTTATGGTTATACCAGAAAGTAAATAAAATTAATATAAAAATAGAATAAACATAGATAAGATTGCCAAAAGCAGTTAAAACACATAAAACAGTTTAACAGTTGAAGATTGAAATTTCAAAATTCCATTTCGGTCTGTGCGAGATTTCATTTTCTGTGTGACTGTTGACTGTTAACTTACTCTGGATAATGTTATGTATATAGTAGGATATACGATAAATTATTGGTAACTTTGACCGTCTTTGGTTGAAGAATAGGATAAAGAATATATATATACATCTATCTAATAATGAATGCATTCAAAACATTTATACGTTCATTTGAATCAAAAAACCCAGTTACTATCTATTCCATTCGACGAACACTCACATTTCTATCCTGGATACCTGTTTTATATGTGGTTTCAGAACATGTTTCTTATATAGGAATAATAGATGGTATATCTATGAAACCAACATTTAATCCCGATTCTTCTCCTTTTGGATCAAAAGATAAAGTTTTACTTTGGAAATTTAATGTTAAAAATATTGAAAATTTAAAAATAAATGATGTAATATTTTTAAAATCTCCAATCAATCCAAATCAAATTTATACAAAAAGGATTAAAGGTTTACAATCAGATTTAATTATACCTAGATATCCTGATACCAGATCAAAAGTACTTATTCCTTTGAATCATATATGGGTTGAAGGAGATAATATTCATTCAATTGATTCTAATACTTATGGACCAGTTTCAACTGGTATGGTTATAGCAAAGGCAGTATGGATTATATGGCCTTTGAATAGATTTGGACCTGTTCCTTCAGAGGGTGGGCGAGAATGTCGTGAAAGAATATTACGTTATCCTAACACTGTTTTATAATTTTTAGGATTATTGATTTTTTTATTAAACTTTTTTTTTTGAAATTTGAAATGTTTATGATAAAGTGTAAAGGGATAAACTCAAGAGAAATCAAATTATAGATATAAATATCAATAATTAAATATATAAATAAATAGGTGAATAGTAAATAGATAAATTAAAAAATTATAATAAAAAATTAAATAATGATTAAAAAAAAACGTCGGAAATGAAAATTTCAAAATTGAAAAAATTAGTAGACTGAACACAAGAAATTATTCAACAATTTAAACAATTAAATGGAAGTATAATCTGTTGGATACTTGCCAGATTTCCAATCCCAATAGAAAGAAACATACTGAGGAGTAGAAGAATTCATGTTACAAAGAGTTGGGAAATCAAGAATATTAGAATCGATAAAACTGAGAAAGTAATCAATTGGACAAGAAAAACCTGGACCAGATGAGCAATCAGGAATTGGAATAACTTGTTCATTAATTAAAATTCTAATAAAAGTATCATCTTCATTTGTAGTTGCATTGTAACAGTTCATTCTTTCAGTAATAAATCTAGCACCAATTGGAACAACTTCAGTAGCTGAATAAAATTTGTAAAATTCAACATGATCAACTGGTAATTCTTCATCAAGATCAATTAAACCTAAGAAAGTTAGTAATCTGGTTATATCAGTATCATGAGTAAAAGAAAAATATAAATTTTCTTCTGTATTATTATCTTTTAATAATGTAGCAGTAGCATTAGCATATGCACTACCAGATACCCATGACATGTTATAACCTGGACCATTTGAATAAAAATAATAAAGGTCTCTTTCATAACCAAAACCGACAATTGTATCTTGAGTTACAGCATCACAAAATTTGGATTCACCACGAACATTCATTTCAAAACCACAATATGTCATAATATCTGAAATATCATCTTCAGTAATATTAAAACCTGGAGATAAAGCATTTAATCTATCAGCTTCAGATTTTCTATAAGATAAAGACATGTTAACCAATGGACCTTCATAAGAATTATCAAAATTTGGGCAAGAGTTTGTATTTGCTAATGAGTTAACACCAGAATCTTGATTTTCTGGTAAGACAACCATTGTATAATTTTGATCATATTGGTTGAAAGTAAAACCTTGAGCAAATTCATGAGCTGAATCGAAAACTCTTTTTTGACCACCAGTGAAAATTGGTAAAGTTTTTGAAGTATTAACTAAATGATCATATCTTTGTCTTAAAATATTACCAAATTCAAATATATCACCAATACCCGCATAAGGACCCGTCCAGGTTTCTTGTTCATACCAATTTGGATCACCAAAGAAAGTATAATCTTTAATGAATGATAATGGACCAATAATTTCAGTCATATTTTTAGAAGCATTTTTTAATTTATTAAAAAATGTATTTAAAGTTTTTCCAACACTTTTTTGTGGAAATCTTTCACCATGTCTCATATATAGATGTGCTTGATCAATAGTACATTGATATGGGGTATCAGTTGAAATACCAAAACCTATAGATTCAACATATGGACCATTACCACCTAAATGTCTTAAAAGATTTTTTTGATCTGTTGCAAAACTTGAATATTTCTTTTCAACAAGTTGAGCATCAATATTTGTACTAAATAAAGATAAAGCAGTAACAAGGATAGTTTTAATTAAAACCATTTTAGGTATATATATTGTAATTATGAATGTTTTTTTTTGTTTTTATAAAGAAAAGAACAAAAATAATTTATGATAACATATACTAGCTGTTGGAAATTTTGTGCATAACAGATTCTTTTTAAATAAAACAGATTTTAAAATAATGTAAGTATTTTTTTAGAAATTTTAAAAATGATTGAGCTAATTTAATTTTAACTACATTTCTTATTTCCGATTTTTTTCATCAAATTGTATGAAATATGGTTTAGGTTTCTCCAAAGTAGTGTAAAATATACTTTATAAGGTTGAGAAGTTTCTGTTTGATAGCACGTTGTTAAATCAATTTAAAAAAACTTAATAAAAGATATATAATATTTAGTTAGATAACATATACAAAATGCACATACCTTTCTGAACATTTATTCAAATGTACTGTTGAAAAGGTAAAAAGTAATGAGCCAACAAAAATCAAATATTCGGTTATTCATAATCTTGTTTCAATACCCCTGACACCGAGACCAATGGCATCGAGATAAAAAACACATTTATCTATTGTGAAGCCAATCTAATAGTGGCAATCATCTGAGGACTTAAGACTTGATCATTTCTAGAATGCAGCAGATAATAAGGGTGTATCCCCAAAAGAAACCATCACTAGGTATACTCATATAGGAATAGGAAAGTCTACTGTTAAGTTTGTGTGCACAGTGCACAGCCGCGAAATAGGCAAATAAATCCGAAACCCGGCACGTGTACCTGAGCAGAAAAGGCTGACCCCCGAACCCTGAAACTGATAACAACCAATTACTGCATATTGGTTAAGAGTTCAATTGAAATTAAATTAATATATATATTAAATTAGATTAAATGAAAGGAAAGGAAGAGAAAAGAAAAGAATGGCGCTTTTGATATTCTAATATGTGTATATATGATCTGATCTGATCTGATCTAATATTTCCTCCGGTTTATAAATTACTTACATTAATACATATATAAATCATTATTTTTTACCCTTAATTGGAGTATCAGAGTGCATTTCACGAAATTTGTTGGAATTATGATTGTAAATCGAATTAAACTCATTATCTTCATCACTACTTTCATTTCCTTCTTCAACACTGTAAACACTCGAATCATTATGTTGATAAAATAAACTATTACCAAATTTGGCATTTGTCTTTTCAGGTGTACTTAATAATGGTGAACCTTTTAACCCTGACTGATTAGAAAAATTAAATGTAGAAACAGTATTACTACGAAGATGTGAACTACCATTTCTATTAAATCTTGGTCTTGGTAATGGTATTTTAAATCCATCATTACTATTGTTATGAAATGATGTTAATAATTTAGAATTTGAATTTTGAATACTATCACAAACTAAATCGTTAAAATCTTCCTCCTCATCAATAAAATTATCTAAATCAACTTTATAATTACCAAAACCTCCAAAAATACCAGCAGATTCATCATTATTATTGTTATTGATATTGTTGTTATTACTATTATGATTAATATTATTACTTGTTAAAGAGGATGGTATTAATGAATCATCACTCTCGGTTGTAAATGTATCATTATGATTAATATTAGTTAAGCTTAGTGCAGCACCCAAATTTAAACTATTTGGTAAAAATCTTTTACTAGGTCTTGGTTTTGAAGATTGATTATAATCAACTTTATTAACAGATGAAAAATCTAAAACTGATGATGAATTTATACTTTTAATTGAAGTATGTGAAGTTTTCCTACTTAAACTTACACTTGAAGAATTTCTGGAATTTTTCCTGCTTAAACTTGATTCTCTTCTAAGTAATGTTAAATTTCTTTCTCTTTCATCTTTAAATAAAGGATGATCCATTTCAACGTAACTTAAAGACTTATGTAAACTTCTTTCAGATTCATAATAATCTTTATAACCTCCTTCTAAAACAACAATATCTGGATAATATAAATTTGGATAAGAATCACCACATAAATTTCTATCAAAATATCTTAATTGATCGGCTTTCATTGGTCCTCTATGAGAAGAAAATTCACAATGAAAAACTAATAAACGTCTTTCATTTTCATTAAATTCAATAGGTGTCTTTTCTAATATTGAATTATTAAAAAATGAATCTTCTAATTCTGTGAATGATGAAATATTTAAAGCACCATCAATATGACCACCTTGAAATTCAAATTTAAAACGACAATCAACAATTATAAGTTTATCAAAATATTTACAAAATTTCCCATCTGAAGATTTTGATTTATTTTTATATTCATTAAAAATCTTTTTAAATTCATTAACAGTAATTCTTGGAATTTTACCAAATTCATTACTACTAAATTTAAATGGAGCATCTTGAAGAACTGAATTACCAAATATTAATTCATCATCATCACTATTAACAGTTAATCCATTAATATTTGAAGTTAATTGATCAGTATCAAATTTAAAATTGGGATTATTTAAACAACTGTTATTTTCGATATGATTCTTTTCATTGAATTGCATTAATGATTGATGACGATGTAATTTAAATTTTTTAATATTTGAAAATATATTTTTAGTTGATTGTTTCTTTTGTAATGGAGATCCAAAATCTGGACTTTCATCTAAATCAAATTCATCATCATCATATTCATCATCGTTATTATTATTACTATTATTATTATTATTATTATTATCAAATAATGAATTATTAATTGTAAAATTTTGTTGTTGATTAATTTTTGAATTTTTGATAGTAAATTTATTATTATTTAAATTTATATCTGATAAATTATCATCACTTGAATAATAAGATTCACTATCACTTAAAGTTGGAGTTGATATATTAGAAGTATTTGAAGTTGGAGATATAATAAAGTTCGTATTTGATTGACTAAATAAAGGTTTAGGATTCAAATTATTTGTTTGGGTATCATGCGTAAAATTGAAAATTGAGTCTAAACTTGGTTTTGTAGAAAGATTTTTAAAAAAAGAATTTGAGGATATGGAAGAATTTGATTTAGTATGCTTATGTGAAAAGTTACTACTAAGATTATTTTGCTGTGAATGTGAATGGCTATTCGAATGTGAATGTGAATGACTATGAGAATGTGAATGGCCATGTCCATGTCCATATCCATGATTTTGATTTGATCTAACTAAATTTGAAGAAGATTTTTTCTTTATTTGTTTCTTCACTGAAGAATTTCTAGATAATGATGGATTACCGTTAAATGTAAAAGATTTGTATACAGAATTATTATTTGTATTATTATTTGAATTAGCATTTATATTAGAAGAATTGGTAGTAGATTTTGAAAAAATATTTTCCTTATTACTAGAATATGTAGAAAATGATAAATCAGTATTTTTAATTGAATTTTGATTACTATTATTGTTATTATTCACCATATTTTTCTTTTGTATTAACGGTCTCTTTATGTTATTGGGTAAGCATAACCCCATGGAATTGGTCCTTAATGTTGCTGTGAAAGTAGGAGATTCCCTTAAAGAGATGTTCTTACGATGATGTAAGGGTGAGTCGATGTCCATCATAGCGAGTAGATTTTTAAGCTAAAAAAAGACTGCGGATTTTATTAATAGAAATCAATGAAAGCCAATATGTACTAAAATTTCCCCTTTTGTTTAATTATATATTAATACTCTTTTGACAGTGTCAAATAACTTAATAGTTGACCAAAAATAATAATATATGTTGTATTGTTGAAATAGGATGGAATGTAGTGTAGTTCAGTATTCTTTGGAGTGAATTTCCAGATTCTGTTCAAATATAATAGTATATTGATGCTAAGAAGAGGGTTTGATGAGGGTTTGTTGAATGCGGAGTCTATGATGTGTGTGGGTATGTCTCAATAATATATAAATCTGATACCAAAAAGAAACACAGACAATATATATCAATACAAGTATTATATATATATTGTTAGTGGTTGGTGGTTGTTTAAATAGAAACAGGGAACAGGTGTATCCTTCAAGAAAAGGAAGTGATAGTTGAAAGTGTACTCACTAACTAACTATACCTTACTAACTGACTAGCTAAATGTGTGTAAGTTGCGTGCTTTTTTGTGCGCTAAGTGGCTAAATGATTCGTCACTTTTATGTGTGAAGCTTCACTAAAGTATGTGTTGAAGCTGACTCTTAAACTAAGCAACTTAATGTTGTTTATACCAATAACTTGAGAGGAAGAGGGGGGTTGGGAGTGAAGAACGGAGGTGTGGAGGGTTAAAGGAGCAGACAGGCTGTATGTTATATAAAATTAATATAAACCATATAAATTTATAGATCATCTTATAGAAACATGAAACACGATATGGAGAAACAAACTTGTTAATGTTTTGAAGAGAAGATGAGATATTGAAGGATCTATTACCGATTACAGTTAGTTATTATTTAATACTGATTCGAAATTTTAATATTATGGTAAGATTTTAAATTAATGCTAAATTCTGAAACTAAAAATTCGAAAACGAATTAGCGTGATCGAAGAATTTTGAATTTTAGTACTTGAAGTGGAAAGTAAAATGTAAAATGCCACATTATAATCCTAAAAGTTTACAATCGAACAAAAGTTACTACCATTGTTATCTAAAATTAAGATTTTCATTATCTGGGAAAAAGATTAAAATAACGAAAGTGTGTTCAATTGTGTTTACAGTGAATTGACAGGTGTGTGGTGTGGTGTGTTGTTAGTTGTGAGTTGTGAGCAAGATTTTTTTCTTGTGAAACAAAACAATTTTCCAATTTCAGTAGCAATTAGCAATTGGCATTAATTGTAAATTGTTTCAGCTTTCAAGCTGAAGATCAAACCAAACAGAAGGCTCCCGTGATCATCGTAATTAAACCAATACGAATCTGTAAACTCTGCTCCAAACAATTCGAAAAAAAGAGAGATAACACAATAAGCTTTTCCCTTATTGGGTCTTGTTTCACATTTCGTCATTTGGTGCATTATTATCGCACTGGTTGTGTCCCGATGAGGAAATATTTCTGTTTACCAAAACCCTAAAACAAGGAAAACAAAAGAGAAAAAACCGAAAGCAAAACAAACACGTCCCCGGTGCCCGGTGCCTGCGCACTTTTCACTTTTCACTTGCCGCACATCTGTTTATCTCTTGCTGCATTCGGCAGCTTCTGCCGCTCCCGTTCGCTGCTGGCTGCTCGCTGCTCCGCCCATGGCCCATGTTGACTTTTCTCCTGACACAGCAGACGCCACGACACGACACGACGGAGTGTTGTACACTTTGCACTTTGCATCTCTTATCAGCCGACTGCACAGCCCCGCACAGCCCCGCACAGCCACAATATCAGTTTATCAATTACGTAATAAACAACACACAGTGCATAGTGCATACTACTTTCACTTCTATACATAATTTTGTAATTTCTAGAACCTATACTCTATAATCGATATCCAATACTATCTATTCTGAATTTACAATCAAACTATCAAGAATATCTTGGTATTTACCATGACAAGCGTTGTTGGCACGACGGAGAAGTTTCTCAGCTTCTTTATATGTTTCTTCTTGTTCTTCACTTTCAAGTTCTAATAAATTGGCATATGTAATCAATGCTTCAGCAATATTAACCCATGTCTTTGGATCTTCTTCATCATGAGCTTCACGTAATTGTTCAATAGCTTTATTTACTAATTCTTTGCCCAATTCCCGAGCCTTTTCGGCAGCAACTTTAGTCTCAACTAATTCTTTTAATTCTTTTTCATCTAAATCTTTTTCAGCATTTTCTTCTCCTTCATATTGAAAACTATTAAAAAATCCAATTGGATCTTCAGCTTCCATAAGATAACTTTGTCCAAGTTTTTCATAAATACTCTTTTTAATCTTTTTATCTACATTTTCACCCATAAATTCTTTATATTTTAACATATTATCTCTCCAAAATACATTATATTTATCTTCATTCTGAATTGAGTATAATGGATGATCTTCAGAAATTTCAAAATCATTTTCCTGTAATAAATCGTTCTTAGCTTTAATAATATCATCACCTTCTTCTCCTTCTTCTTCTTCTTCTTCATCTTCATCTTCTTCTTCATCTTCTCCATCACTATCTACAATTTCATTCATTTGTGAGCCAAATTTATCAACAATATCCAATAGATCATCATAAACATTTAAAATTTCAAAAACCCATTCTTCTCCAAGAATTGAAAAATCATTCTTTTTCTCACATTCTTTCATGGCAAGATTCCAAGTATCAATAAATTCATTAAATAAATCATTTAATCCTTCAAATTCTTCACATTTTGAATCAATATTCATTTTTCCAATAAATTGAATTGCAATCTTATTCAAAATAATATTACATTTTGCAAATAAAAGTCTTATATTATTAACACCAAATTTATTAAATCCATCTTCAATTCTATCTAATGAATTTTCAATCCAATCTGAAATTTCATTATCAGATTTAAATTTAGATATATCACTTAATGCTTGTCCATAAATACTATAAAAATTATCATTTAATTTAATATCTTCTTTACCACCATTCTCAATATTATTCCTTAAAATTCTATCACATTCATTAATAATACCATTTAATATCAATTCATTATCTCTCTCTCCATTTTTCCATGTCTTCCAAAGTCCAACTAACTGAGATAATGGATCATCTGGATTAACTTCATCAGTAAGTTCAACTGTGAGTAATTCTTCTTGTTTATTTTCTTTATTATTTGAAGTTTCTTTAGATCCTACCTTTTCATTAGTATCTAACTTTTGCTTTTTGGAATTCACTTTACCTAACCCAAGTTTTCTTTTACCCATGCTGTTGTAATTATTTTATATGATATATAGTCCAAATTTAAAAATATTAAAAGAATAGTAGAGATTAAAATTTAAAAAAAAAAAAATCATGTTATAATAACATCATTTTTCATTTTGAAAAAAAAAAAAATTTAGTAGCGCTAAATTTCTTCAAGCTTCTAACATGATTTTTTTCAATATAATTTCCTATTTGGGAAGAATCACGGCTCAATTGAAAGATCTCTAACTTTAATATGAAATATTCATCAACAAAATCCATAAATTAATGAAAGACACAGTGAAAAATAAGCCTATAGAAGAAATCTTTGATAAAATATTAAACAAAAATTTTCATACTCAATTTCATTATCAAATTGTTTAACTTTTCTCTATGTTAAGATAATCATAACTGTATGTACAAATATCAAGCATTTCATTTTAAATTAAAATCAAAAACAAAATTATTTAGATAATTGTTTACTGAAAATATAATATAAAACTAAATTTTTGTGTAACTGTGATTGACGAGTTTTGTTAGTACAGCTTTAAAGTGTAGAAAGGTATATACATGTTACCAGCCATATACTGTAAAAAACAGTTTTTATTTGACAGAATGTGATTTGAAAATTTTTGAAATATAAAAGAAAGCTTAGTTTCCACTTAAATTATTTGATACTTTCTTTCTTTCTTTTTTTTCCTTTCCTTTTTATCGACTCCTCTTTATTCCTCTCAACTTTTTTCTTTAGTTTCCAAACAAATACTACTTATTAAATTTCTAAACACTCAACAATAAAATGACTACTCTTAATGCTAATTTTGAAACCAATGAAACTCAATTTAGAGAACCAGTAATTATTGAGAATTTGCCATCAGAACCACCAAAGTATACTAATCCTCCTAGTTTTGTTAGTGAAAATGATCAACCACCTTCTTATGAAGATGAAAAATTACTAAAACTTATTGAAGCTGTTTATAGAGCACAAAGATTACACGAAGAACGTAGAAGAAATCTTTTACATAATGAAGAGCAAAATTATCAATCTTCTAATAATAATAATAATAATAAGCATTCAAAAAAACGTTGGTCATGGAGAAAAGATTTTTGGAAACATTGTTTTGCTCCAGCTTTTATTATAATTTCATATACTGTTGTTTGTTTTGTTTTTGTTATTGTTTAATTTACAAAACAAATGCTGCCTTATTTGGTAGTTATAATTATAAATACAACTTAAAATAAAAATGAGAATAAAAATAAAAAGAAGAATAAAAATAAAATGAAAAAATGTTGAAAAAAAAATAGATAATTTGTGTGTAAATTTTATATAAAAATTGTATAAAATCTTTTTATAAAAATATGTATAAAAGTTAAGAAAGAATAATAAAATGTTTAAAAATATTTACAGACATGAAATTTATAGAAAAATGATATATAAAGTTACAAAAAATTAATTATTTTAATAATGTAACAATTTTTTCAAGATCAACATTATCATCTAATGAAACACCAGTTTCAATTATTCGAAATTCTTCATTATCATTTAATTTAGTATAAACATCACAAGCCCAACCAGTAACAATTAATCCTGGTGGTCTACTTTCAATTTTATTACAAACATCTGCCAAATTACCTAATCTTGTTCTTATAACTCTTTCATCACCACAACTTGCTCTTTCAACAATTGCAACTGGTAAATTTGAGGGCCATTGTTTTTCATTAATTAAAATTGGTAAAATATCAACAATTCTTTTAATACTCATTAAGAAAATAACTGTTCTTTTTGATTCAAAATGTGGTAAATTTTCAGGAATTTTACCTAATCTACCAACACCTGTACAAATCATAATTTGATCAGCAACACCTCTATGAGTTGTTGGTATACCTGCATTAATAGTTGCAACGAAAGGACTTGATAAACCACATAAAACATTAACTTTATAACCATGATTTTGAAAGAATAAATATTCTTCACCACCTCTACCAAAAATATAAGGATCACCTTGTTTTAATCTTACAACATTAAGACCTTTTTCAATTGCTTCTAAACCAATTTTTAATAATTCATCTTGAGCATTATCTGCATTACCTGGAAATTTTCTTGCAATAAAAATTTCAACATTTTTAGGAATTAAATTTAAAATTTCTTGTGGAACTAATTTATCAGCTAAAATTAAATCAGCTTCATAAATTGAATTTAATGCACCAATTGTTAAATTTGAAATTGAACCTGGACCTGAACCAACAAGTGAAATTTTACCAATTTTTTTATTATTAATTGAAGAATTTAAAGAATTTGGAGTTTTGAAAACTAAATCATTTAAATCATTATTTAATTTGTCAATTGAAATTTTACCTAATTCATTTAATGGATAATAATCAATAATTTGTGATAACCATTTTAATTTTTCCTTTTTATTAAGAATTTCATTTGAATTAATTAAATTTCTTAAATTTGAAACATTAAGAATTATATCATTAATATTTGGTGGAATTGATTTAATTAATTCACGTTTTAGTCTTGAACTCATTTTACAACCATGTAAATTAGTTGTAATACCTATTTGTAAATCACCATTATTATAAGTTGATAAAAGTGTAAATGTTGAATATTTTGAAGAATTATAAGTATTAATTGGAATTCTATTAATTAAACAATTTTGATAAATTTCAATAATTTTAGATTCTTCAAAATTTGAAGATATTATAAATACTCTATCAATTATATTTTTAACTAAATCTCTACCTAAATTTAATAAATCATTAATTTCAAATTCTTTATTTAAAATTTCAAGTTTTGATAATTGTGATAAATTTTTAATATCAAAATCAAGTTTTGATAAAATTTCAGATTGTGATAAATTTGGATTAATTAATATAACTTTATTTGGATTTGAATTTAAAGTTAATAAAATTTTATTAATTAAATTTTTTGAAACTGAATTTGAATTATCAATCAAAATAATTGATTCATCTGATGTATCTAATTGTGCTAATATTTTCATTTTTATTGGGGTTTGAAAGCAGATGGGAAGAAAATTAATTGAACTGTTTATTTGTTAATTTGAAGAAATTTAGCAAATAGAAATCGCAAAGTAGAGGAAAAAAAAGTTATGTATTATTATCCTGCTGTATATTTATAATTATTTAACATTGAAAAATTAGTGTTTTAAATCTCGGAGACTGAATTAATCAATTGAAATTCATGAAATTCAGATTATCAGAGCGACATCAGTGAAATTTTGAAATTTCATTATCTTGAAAATTTAAAAATTTAAAAATTTAAAAATTTAAAATAAAAATTGAAAAAATACATGGGAAACTGTGGCGTTTGCAGACACCGGGCTGTGCTAAACATGATAAGCAAGATTGTGCAAAGTCACGTGATTATTAAATACAATTGCTGTCACGTGTAAAGCGGTGCGCATTATTTTTTCACGTGATGCTTGTGGCTGATGAAAAATCTTGAAATTTAAAAAAAAAATAAAAAAATAAAAAAACAAAAAAACAAAAAACAAGAAACAAAAAACAAAATGGTCTAATTTCTAATTTCTAATTTCTAATTTTAAATTTTGAATTTGACATGGGATGACTTAACGACATGCCCGAGCCGAACCAGACCGGAAAATGGAAACGGAAATAGAAACCGGTTATTAATCCCTCAACAAACGTTACAGCTTACAACTTGCTACTTGCAACTTGCAACAAAAAAGCCGGCAACAGCCGTCAGCCGTTTCCTTTTCCGTTTCCCGGGCTTTACCCGTAACAAGCAGTGCAAGGTGCAAGAGCAAAGAGCAAAGAGCAGAATCACGGAGAACAGAGAACAGAGGCTACGCTGTACGCTGTACGCTGTACGCTGTACGCTGTACGCTGTACGCTCGGTCAAGACGACTGAGCCACGCGCTATCATGGGGTATGGGGCACATCACTCATCACTCATCACTCATCACTCGCCCCTCGCCTGTCGCCTGTTACAGGTTTCAGCTTTCAGGGTTCGGAATTGTCGGAAACATGAAAAATGAAAACAATCGAGAGGGACTCCGTGGAACGTTGAACGTTGAACTGGTGGCTTGACATTAATTTGTGTCATTTTCAGTTCTCAATACTCTCGGTCTTGCTGGAGTTTAAGCCTTATTATTGATTATTTATTATTTACACCCCACACAAATTGCTAAAACATAAACTATCTGTATATAGAAGTACGGTATATATAATTGCTCCCAGTTATACCTGTTAAGATGTTTGGTTAAAAAAAAGAAGCAAAACTTTTTACTTAATGAGACAATAAAAAAAATAAACAAAAGGTTTAACATCAATAAGTAACAACTATTAACGATACGAACAAGTAACAAACAAGTAAAATCAATAAAACGTACACATCAATTTTTTTTCTACAACCTTCCCGAACATATTTTTTTCTATTTTTCTATTGTTCATTGCTCTAAATTGTAAATATTGTAATTTATCACCTCATCACATTAAGCATCAAGGCTAGAGTTTAAAGATGATACTTAGATATCCACTACTATTATTTATTAGTTATTAATTATTAATTATTATTAATTTTTTAACTGATCTTATTATATAGATCACCAATTTCTTTTCCGATTTCCTTTCTCTACTTTACTTTCCTTAAACAAAAAAAAATCTATTTAAATCATCGTTATTCCCATCTTACTGATCTATAACTATGTAAATACCATTTTCATTTCCTTTTACTTTTAACTTATTTGTTTACTCCCCTTATTTTTTACATATATATTTTATCTTTTCTTTCAACAAGACAAAACAAAAATTTATTACAATGGGTAAATTCTTCTTATACATTCTTGCATTATGCTTCCCACCAATTGCCGTCTATTCATTAGAAGGTACTAACAAGACATTCTGGGTTAACTTCTTCTTATGTTGTTGTATTTGGATTCCAGGTATTTTACATGCTTTATACATTGTTAGTAAGAGTGAAGAAAATTAAATCAATTAATTCAAAATACCCCCATACAATCTTAATATAATATAATTATAATTAATATATAATATAATAAAATCTAATTAAACTTAATCCAAACTAATTTAATCAAATCAAATATCTAAATTCTTTTATATTTATAATATCTTAATCAATCAATCAATCAATCAATAAATTTTTGAAATATATAGATATAATAATATTTTTAGATTATATTTTTAATGAATTGAAATGTCTATTTATATACGTATATAATAATGATAGTTTATATATAATCTAATTTAATAATAATAATAATAATAATAATAATAATAATAATAATAATAATAATAATAATAATAATAATACAGTATTCATTATAATTTATAATCATTACAAACTTGGTCTAGGAATTGTAAAAAGTAGAAGCAAACCAAATACTTCGCCACGTCTCCTGCGCCACTGTCACGTGCTTGGCCAAGGCATTGTTCTGTGTTCCCATTTCCTGCATGTTTGTTAATTTGTTATCTCTCGCTGGGCTCGCCGCTGGCCAGTAAGAGAGCAGAACGCAAAACAGCTCACACAAAGCTGGGAGATAAGAAGATTTTGAACTTGACATCGATCTTACATTTTACATCTTACTACTTAATTCATAACTACATCACATCTCATCATCTCATTGATAAAGTAATAGATTATCGTACCGTTCATTCTCGAACTTCCCCTTGTGTTTCTCTCTTGTCTGGTGTATATATTTTTTATCTTGTAGTCATCTTCCTTCTACTCTTTTCTATTTTACTTTTGCACCAGTTTGTTCAGACTAAAAGCTTTTCCAACATCACATAAACAACTAATTAAATAATCAATTAAATTAAACATACACAATGACTGTCAATAAATGGATTCCAATCGCTATTTCTTGTATTGTTCCACCTTTAGCTGTTTACATGTGTGATGGTTTTGGTAAATCATTCATTGTCAACTGTTGCTTCTGTTGTTGTATTTGGTTCCCAGGTGTTTTACATGCATTACATATTGTTGGTAAAACTAGATTTAAGGAAGATAGTGATGAAAAATAAATTAATAATAAATTACAATTATAATAATACATTCCATACCATTATATATATCTCTTAAATTAACATTCTTTTAATTCTTTTAATCCTTTTTGTCTATTCTTTCTTTTTATTCAATCTTTTTATTTTTACTTCTTCTATATATATAAGTTATAATTTTTTTACACTGTCTAATTTTAATTTTTAATGTTTAATATTTAATTTTTTAATTTAGAAAATAATAATTCATTATTGAAAGCACTATATACAGAAATATATATTATATATCGTCTATAGAATTAGATGATTGTTGATAATTATAAACAGTTTAATCGAATTGTGGAACTAACATATCCATAATTGGAGATTGTATTAAAACAACACCTGCAACGAATAAAACAACATTAACTGAAATCTTACCTAATGGAGAACTGAAAAATCCTGGTTCTGAGGCTTGTTTATCTTGTGGTGCAAATCCATTCATTTTGACTTTTAATATCTAATAGTATAGTATATATGTGTGTATCTGTATATTTTATACTGTTAAACTGTACATTCTAAACAACATCGATACGTCTTATTAAACTCTCCTCATAATATACTTCCTTCGCCGCCGTCAAGTTTTCTCATTTCCTTTAAAAAAATAAAAATACAGAAAATTTCAAAAAAAATGAGAAAATAGTGCGGTCGATCGACGCACACTCACCCGTGCACCTTCTGTTTAACAAATTCAACATTTTTTTCATTTTTCATGTTTCTCATGAGATTTGAGATTTTTGACCATTTTAATTCATAAATAAGAACTGGATTGAATTGAATTGAATTGAAGAATTATTACAAAATACAAAGGATAATCATTAAACTATACATACATATATATCAAAAACAACATGTTAAAACTTTCTAGTCGTATACCTACAAGTATTATTAAATCTAAAGATTTTATAAAAACATTTTCAACATTTAAACCATTATTAGCACCAAAGAATAAAAAAGATTTAGAAGCTAAAAAAGCATTAGAAAAGAAACAAGATCGTAGAGATGCATTAAAAAAATTAGAAGCTAAAAAGCCAGCAAATACATCACCATTATTTATGACAATTCCACACGCATTACAATATCTTAGAGCAAGTGAAGTTGGTAGAGGTATTAATGAAAGTTCAATAACAATTCAAACTCCAATTTTAAAAGATCGTGGTGTTGCACCATTACAAGGTGCAGTTAGATTACCAAAACCATTAAAGGAAACAAAAATTTTATGTTTAACAAATGATGAAATTAAAATTAAAGAATGTTTAGCAAATGGTGCATTTATGGCTGGTGATTCAAAATTAATTGATGATATTTTTAATGGTTTATTAAATGTTGAACAATTTGATAAAATTTTAGCAACTCCAGAAATTGAACCATTATTAAGGAAAGTAAGTAAAATTTTAGGTCCAAAAGGTTTAATGCCAAATATTAAAAGAGGTACAATTTCTGATGATTTAAATAATTTAATTTTATCAACTTTAGGTACTCAACCATTTAGAGAAAGAAATAATTACATATCTTTAACAATTGGTAAATGTAATTTTACAGATTTAGAAATTTTAAATAATATTTTAGCAACTTCAAAAGCATTTAAATCAAGTATTTCTGTTACAAAATCAAAGAAACCAATTTTATTAGGTCAAACTATTTTAAGTTCAACTCATGGTCCAGGTATAGTCGTTAACTTTTAGACTTTGTTAAATAATAATATTTATTCTTACTTTTTTTTGTTTGTATTCTTGTATATATACACTTTCTTATTAATAAATCAATCAAATAAATTATAAAGAGGTAAAGTAAAATTTAAAAATTTAAGTAGACCCTTTATGCGTGGTAAATAAGAAAATCAAAAGAAAGATTTGAATTATGAACGCGTGTTAATATTTTAAATAATAATGTAGAATCAAATTGTTTAGCATTATATTGTTTATTTTTTTTCTTTCTTACTTTCATTGTCAGTTAATTATAATATCCAAAGAAATATAATAATATCAAAATGAGTGAAAAGGGTGAAGGAGAAGGAGAAGAAGAAAAGAATCATTTGATTGATAAGGTTATTAATCAAGATGAAATTAAAGAAACAAAGAAACGATTTTGGATTATTATATTATTATTAATTACAACAATTATAATTGGATTACCATCATGGTATTTTACAACACTTGTTGAAAGATCAAAATTACCAATTGAATCAATGCAAGAATTAATTAATAAATATTCAGATAATTTAGAATTTCAAAAATATGAAATTCCAATTCAAATTATTGAAATACCAGATCCATTAATTGGACTTATTGATGAAACTCAATTAATAATTAATGAAAAACTTAATAATATTAATAGTAAAATTGGTATTAAATTATTTAAAAATGATGAATTTGAAAGTTATTATAAACTTAAATTAATTATGAATGAAGATAGTGATAGTTTAATTGTTAGTCCATATAAAGATAGATTAATTAAATTATTTATATCACCAAATATTATTAAAAACGGACTTGTGAGTGATTTAATTTCACGAATTTTAATCGATAATATTTTTAAATATGAAATTTTAGGGGAATTAAATAATAATGATACTAATAATAATAATAATAATAATAATAATAATAATAATAATGGTAATAGTAAAATTATTAAATTTCCATTTAGTAATGATTATAAAATTAGTATTAATTTTTTACATTCAAATAATAAATATTTAGGAATTTCAAGAGAAACATTAAAAAATGTAATTGAAAATTTTAAAAATTTTATTAATATACTTAAACCAATTGCAAATTTTAGTATTGAATTTCAAGAATTATGGTATGAAAGAAGATTAATTACTGAAGGTGAATATAAAATTGATAATATAACATATATTAAAGATCCAAGAATGTTTATTGATTATTCAGATTGGGGATTAGATCAAGATGTTGAATTAGAACCAATAATTAATTTAAATTTATATATGACAGATGAAGAAGAGAAAATTATAATTGAAAATTCTATAAAGAATTCATTCATAATACCACAATGGGGTGGAGTTGTAATTCACAATGAAGATGAAAATATCGAATATGATCAATTAAATGAAATTTTTGATATTTTTGCATATCAAGTTTTAAAATTAATTGGAATTGAATCTGATATTAATAAATCATTATATTATAGAATTGATGAAATTATTAGAATTCAAACAATTAAAAATATTAATAATAGTTTAAATAATTTTAAAAGTTTAATTAAATTAATTAATCAATTAGATACAATTCCAATTCCATTGCAAACAGTTAAAGAAATTGAAGAATCAATTAATTACATTCGTGAAAGTATTTATAAATTAAATTCATTAGATTGGATTCAAGCATATGAAAAATCTACAAATGCACTTGTATTATCAAATAATGCATTCTTTCATAAAGATATGGTACAACAAGCATATTTTCCAGAAGAGCATAAAATGGCAGTATATTCTCCATTACTAGGACCATTTGCTACAATTATGGTTATGGCCCTTGTAAGGGGGTATAAAGAGCTAAAGGGTGTTCAATCTCAGTGATAAACATATTATCTCATATCTATCTTTCTATCTATCTATAAATAAATAAATAAGTATGTAAAATATCTGTCTATAAGCCATAAATCAATCAACGAATAAGTCCAATCCACTGTCTAAGGCTTAGTTTATAGTTCAGCAGTGTGGTGCCTGAGTTTCGTCTAGAGCGTAGAGCTCCACGCTTGTTCTCTATTCAGACCATTCTCGATCTGCTCCCGCTTCGTTGCTCGTTGCTGCACAGAAAATAAAAAGATAAATAATCGCAACCTTGCTTAGAACTGACAGCAGACAGCAGACAGCAGACAGCAATCAAGAGCAAACAGGAGCAACAGGAGCTGAAAACTGCTACAATCGTACATTGCCTATTAATTATATACATCCATATACATATATAATATATGAGATTCCTAAATAGAAAGAGTCTGGTGCTTCAGCTGTTAGCGTTAGCAGTTATATTCTTTGTAACGTACAAAGTATCATATTCAGGAGAAAAAATTGAAAGTTTTAATCTTTCATTTACAGATTCAAATAAATCAAATTCTGCAAAATCTGAAGAAACAGATGTTTCAAATGAATTAATTAAAAATAAAAATAAAAACAACATTAATTCAAATTCTTTAAATGATGAAGAATTTGATAATTCAATTTTACCAGGTATGGACCCTTATTTTGGTAAAGAATTATTAATTAAACAATATCAACGAGCAAATGCTACAATTATGACATTATGTCAAGAAAATGATTTGGATGGAATTGTTGAAACAATTAGAAAATTAGAAGATCGATTTAATAATAAATATCATTATGATTGGGTATTTCTTAATAATATTGAATTTTCGAATGAATTTAAATCAAAAGTGAGTAAATTTGTTTCCGGTAATGCTAGATTTGGTATAATTCCAAAAGAACATTGGTCATATCCATCATTTATTGATTTAGAAAAAGCTAAAACTGAAAGACAAAGAATGGAAGATGATGGAGTTATTTATGCTGGATCTGAATCTTATAGACATATGTGTAGATTTAATTCAGGATTTTTTTATAAACATCCAATTATGGAAGAATATAAATATTATTGGAGAGTTGAACCACATGTTGAATTTACTTGTGATATTAATTATGATCCATTTAAATATATGGTTGATAATGATAAAATTTATGGATTTACAATTACAATTCATGAATTTGAACGTACAATTGAATCATTATGGGATACAACAAAAAGATTTCTTTCACAACATTCAGATTATTTAGATCCACATAATTTAATTAAATTTATAAGTAATGATGATGGTGAAACTTATAATCTGTGTCATTTTTGGTCAAATTTTGAAATTGCTGATATGGATTTTTGGAGATCAAAAGAATATGAAGATTATTTCCAATATTTAGATAAATCTGGTGGATTTTTTTATGAAAGATGGGGTGATGCACCAGTTCATTCAATTGCTGCATCACTTTTCTTAAATCGTAATAAATTACATTTTTTTAAAGATATTGGATACATTCATGGTGTTTATCAAATGTGTCCAATTGAAGATGAAATTTATGAATCAAATAAATGTTTTTGTGATAAAAATAATGATTTTACTTTTGATGGTTATGCATGTGGTAAAGAATTTTTTGATTCAATGGGTTGGAAAAAACCTGGAAATTGGGAACAATATGCAGATTAATTTACAGTGTTTATCGTATATATACATTAGGTTTTGTTTTGTTTTAATTTAATTTACTGTTAATTTAATTTACTGTTCATTTTAATCTACACCTGTGTATATTGTATAGTAAGAAGAACATTTGATTACCAATTCATTCACTCTTTCATTCATTCATGATATCGACCATCTACCCTGACAAAGTGTTGTAGATTGTATATTCTAGATTCTAGAACGACGCGTTCTGGTACGTGGCTTGTGCTTGTGGCTTGTGCAGGCTTTTCCAGTAATCGTTGATTGCTAACGACTGATTACTGCCGCTGCCTTCCACGAGACGTTGTTGTCTGTTCTCTGGGTGGGATGCACCATATGAACTGGCATGTATTTAAAGTGCAAAGTTAACTGAACATTTCTCTTGATTTCACTATGGTTTTCCTTTTCTTAAGGCAATCAAACAACAGCAACAGCAGCAGCATACTTCTTGATGATGTTAAGAAGATACAGAGTGATTTTGGTTTATGTAACCATTTTCATTATTACTGTATATTTCACAAGTAGTTTTTTCAAAATATCTCAAAAAAATAAAAGTATATCGATTTTAGATATATCGGTTAATGATAATAATAATAATAATAATAATAATAATAATAATCAAAATTCCAATACTACTGATGATTTCATATTTGAACAAAATAATAAAGATATTAATGAAGATTCAAATTTAAATTCAGATTTAAATTCAAATTCAAATTCAAACTCAAATTCAAATTTAGAAACAGATCAATATAATGAAGAAATTGAAATTGATAAATTTCTTAATAATGCAATAACAACTGAAGATGAAAGCAAAGAAGAATCAGATTCATCACTTAAAGATGATATTTCTAAAATGACAGATGAAGAAATAAGAGAACAATTGAATTTAATTAAAGAAAAACAAGCTGAAAAAGAATTAGAAAAATTAAAACAATCATCTGAGGATGTTACAAATAAGAATGAAGATAATGTAAAAGGTACTCAAATTAATAATTCACATAGAATTAGAAAAGATAAATCACCTGATGGGAAAGATTGGGCTCAATATGAAATTGAAAGAATAATACCTGAAAATTATGATAATAATGATAATTTTAATATTCAAAGAGAAAATGCTACATTATTTACATTATGTAGAAATTCTGAACTTTATGAAATTTTAGATTCAATTGAACAATTAGAAAATAGATTTAATAAAAATTTCCATTATGATTGGGTTTTTCTTAATGATGAACCATTTTCTGAAGAATTTATTGAACTTACATCAAATATGATTAGTGGACGTGCAAGATATGGTTTAATTCCAATTAAGCATTGGTCTTATCCACCTTATATTGATGAACAAAAAGCTAAAGAAATTAGAGAAAGTAGAAAATGGGCTTCAATTACTTATGGTACAAGTGAATCATATAGGCATATGTGTAGATTTAATTCAATGTTTTTTTATAAACATCCAATTATTGAAGAATATCAATATTATTGGAGAGTTGAACCACATGTAAATTTTGATTGTGATATAATTGATGATCCATTTAAATTTATGAATAATAATAATAAAAAATATGGTTTTACAATTTCAATGAGAGAATTACCAAATACTATTGAAACATTATGGGAAACATCAAAATTATATTTTAAAAAATTATCATATGATATTTTTGATCAAGTAACTCAAAATAATTTAGTCGGTTTTATAAGTGATGATAATGGATCAAGTTATAATCTTTGTCATTATTGGACAAATTTTGAAATTGCAAATTTAGATATTTATAGAAATGATCTTTATGAAGGTTATGTTCAACATTTAGATCATGCAGGTGGATTTTTTTATGAAAGATGGGGTGATGCACCAGTTCATTCAATCATATTTAGTTTAATGTTAAAAAGAGAAGAATTATATTTATTTCAAAATATTAGTTATGAACATACAGTTGCAAAATCATGTCCATTAAATGATGCATTTAGGAAAAAAGCAAGATGTGTTTGTAATCCTGTTGAAGATTGGACAATTAAAAGTAATAATTGTTGTAATTCTAAATTTTTAGAAGTTGGAAAATATGAAAAGAATGATGATTATGATAAATATGTTGGATTATTAAAAGAAAAGAAAGCTGAAGAAGAATTATTAAAATCTAAACAACGTAAACTGCGTATGGAAACTGCAAGGAGACAAAGTGAAGAAAGGAGGAAAAAATCTGAAGAAAGAAGAAAAAATAGACTTGAAGCACAAAAATCTAAAAAGAAAAATAAGCAGAACAAAGAGGAAGCTGATAAGAAAGCAGCTGAAAGAGCTGATGCTGATGCTGCCGCCGCCGCTGCAGCTGCAGCTGCTGCTCAAGAACAACCACAAGAAGCAAGTTGATTTTAATATACTCCCTTTACTTTTGATACCTTCATAATCCATACTCTGCTTATATTATTTATATATTGAAATGTTTATATTTTTTTTGCATGTATACTCTTTAAAACCACGGTGGACTATTATAAAATTTGAACATACATAAATCTATTCCAAATAAGAGGTGTATGCTGCTTCGTGGATCACAAATGAAGGTCACGTGCCGTATCACGTGATGGCCTCGCTGCTGCGTCGATCGACGGTGCTATTTTTAGCAATTTTCATCAATTTCAGCAAATCACTCGCCACCCGCTCCTTCCTAATTGGGCGAGCCCTGCACTTTTTCCTTTATTTTTCTTCACTTTTTCTTCTATTTTCTTTCTTTTCGCTGTTGTTGTTGTTTTCAAGGAATCGCTTGTTTTGGTTTTGTATGGGTGATTGGTGATCGAAGAAGAAACGAGAAATGAGAAATGAGAGACCAATGTTCAATGTTTTGTCTCAACACTTGTTGTGCTATTCTTTCTTCTCTCTTCTTCCTTCTTTGCTCTTGCTTTTGTGATTCTATCTCTAACATCTACATTCAGTTATTATCACAACCTACAAGATGCTTTCCTACGTTTCATTAGCTGTCGTTCTTGCTGCATACATTACCCCAACTGTTGCAACCCCACCTGCTTGTTTATTAGCTTGTGCTGCATCAGTTGTTAAATCATCATCCACTTGTTCTCAATTAAACAATATTTCATGTGTTTGTTCTTCTGAAGCTTCTGCTATTCAATCATGTCTTGATTCAACTTGTCCAAATGACTTAGCTTCTACTGCTTACTCATCTTTCCAATCCATTTGTTCAAACTTAGGTGTTAGTCCTTCTGCTTCATCAAGTGCTTCTCCAAGTTCTTCAAGTGCTTCATCAAGTTCTTCATCTAGTGCTTCATCATCATCATCTATTTCCGCTTCTTCCTCTTCCTCTTCTGAAGCTTCTTCAACTACTACTATCATTTCTACTACATCATCTTCATCTTCCTCATCTATTGTTTCAACCACCTCTACTGAACCTTCTTCTACTACCACCGTCATCCCTACTACATCATCTTTTTCTACTTCAACTGAAGAACCAGTTGTTTCCACAACTTCAACTGAACCTTCTTCCACTTTAATCACTTCTACATCTTCTTCTTCTACATCTTCAGTCGCTGCTGCAGAATCTTCTAATACCTCTGTTAAGGTTTATGATAACATGGCTGGACAATTAGAATTTAATGGTGTCTTAGGTGCAGCTGCTTTACTTGCAGTTAACTTATTATAAGTTATTATATTGTTTTTCCCCATTCATTCGATTCTTTTGATATCCCAAACACGTTCATTCGTTTTTTTATTTAAATCCAAGTAATCTATATTAAAACTTTTAATTTATATAATTATTGTTTAATACATACCCTATCTATTTTGTATCTTACTTATATTATACTATACTATACTATATACTATACATATTGATTCCAATTCCAATTCCAGACAATAGAAAATTCAAAATCCTCTAATTTGATGGGTTTTTACGTAAGCGAGCGCAAAAGGGGAAATTTTGACTTTCAACATGTAAACAAATTGTTTTGAAATGGTTTAACCGTGTTTATCTTTTAAAATATATAACTTTACTCTTTCTAAAATTTTATCTAAATTTCATTTTTATATACCAAAGGCATTGCTAGATATATTATCTTACTCATATATACTTGAATATATACAACTAATAGTTTTTCTATCATGTACGGAATAATGCCACTTGAAGAATACGTTGCAAATTACGATTCTATACTTGAAAATAAACCATTTAAATATGGTAATATGAAAGGAAAAGTACTTGATAAATCTAAATTTTTTAATGATTATTCGGATTATGAAATTTTATTAAGAAATGAAATTCCAAATAAATATTTTAAATATTTTAATTTAAATGATGATATTGAAATTGGTAGAAGTAATAATAAATTAAATCTGAGTCCAATTAAAAATCATCAAGATAATGGGGTTAAAGAATCTCAAGTTATTACTAAAAAGGAAACAAATTTGGATAGTATTGATGTTTCATCTTCTGATAATATTAAAAAGAAAGAATCTATATTTTATGATGATGATGATAAGGCTAATAAACAATTTAAACTTGATTTAGGAGATTTAAATATTAATAAAAAGGAAAATTATAAACAAAAGAAAACTTCAACATTATCCCCAATTAAAAATTCATTAAATATTGATGATTTGGATATTGATGGTTTAGATATTGATGATTTATACGAAAAGACATTTAAATTATTAAATAAAAATAGTCTTGTTGATAATGAAGGTAAACAACTTAATAAGATGATTCAATTATTATTAGAAAATATGAAATCTCTTAAATTAGAAAATGAAAAACTTTCAATTAATTCAAATAATCTTAAATTAATTATTAAAGATCTGAATGGTTTAGTTAATAATTATAAGATAAAATTAAGAGAATACTATCAAGAAAATAAAGAATTGAAGTTAAAATTAAATTCTGAATCATCAAAGCGTTCAAATAAACAACGCCGAAATCTTGTTTTTGAAAATAATGATAATGATGATAATAATAAAGAAGAAGAAGAAAGAGGAAAAGATTTTGATAACATTGAAAATGATGATTTAGATTCAATTGACCAAAAAATACGTTTTTTACAGATCAAAAAGAAAAAACTTATTGAAAGAAAAAATGTTAATAACGTTGTTCCTCAACCTTCCATTGAAGAAATTTCCAACGATATAATACAAAAAGTAATGCAACAACTGCAATCAAGTAAAGGTGATGATAAAAAAGAATCAAACCCACAACTTCATCATACTCATACTACAACTAATGATCACGACAATTGCCCATTTTGTAATCCGATCTCCAAAGATAATTCGAATATCTTATTCTCTAAGGTATTGAATCCTGAATCAAATATAAATCTAGATGATTTTATCGATATTTTGGCAGATCGTTTCAAATATAAAATGAACAGTGTTGGTGATGATTCAGGACCGGAAATTTGGTAATTTTAATTTTAAGACTGATCTTTTTTTTTACTATATAGAAAATAAAATAATTCAAGTGTATAATCTGGTGTAAGGTGTAACATAAAAATTTATTATGACTTATCAACTTTTAACTTTTTATTAACAATTTAATTAGAAAATTAACGTAACTATATTTTTATTATACATTTTATTTAATGAAGGTTTATTTTTTACCCTTCTTTTTATTCTTCTTCTTCTTTTGATTTGTTTCAGTAGCTGCATCACTATCTATTTTGGTGATATCAGTTGTAGTAGTTATTTCTGGTAGTGTTTCTTGAACTACTTCACTCTTTTCAGTATTTGACAACAACAAACTTAAACCGTCAATATCTTCACCATTTACATTACAACCTCTTGGACCAAGTGCATTAAACAATTTAGAAAGTTCTTTAATCTTATGGGTTTTAAAAACGTGACAAATACCTGTCTTTGCATCATATGTTTTAAATTTAATTATTGATCTTAATTTATCATCATTTTTCTTCTTACTATGTGTATATGTTATCGTTATCGTGGCGCCAGAAGGATTAGATTTCAACAATGACTGGGTAGATGTAATGTAAGTATCTATCTGTTTAATCTTCATGGCTGATGGTCTGTATGTTAATTATCTTTTAATGAATAATCCCGTCACTTTATATTCACCTAACATCCATAAAAATCATCACCTTCACGTTCATCATCTTCGTCGTCGTCCTTCACGATTCAACGCTTTGAAGACCTTGAAAATTGTAAAAGTCGAGAAATCCAAAATTCTATTTTACATAGTATAGCGTTGCGGTTTTTTATATAGGTCGGTAATTTGAACGAGTTTTTTCATGTTTGTTTTAAATAGTTTATAAAGTGTTTTAATATATACAGGATCTATAGGAAAATAGATACAAACTTATTTCATCTTGAAGAATAATGATTCAGGAACTTGATAGCCATTACTTTTTAATGATGTTAAAATTTTTGGTAATTCATTACCTAGATCAGTGTTTGATTCACCTAAATCTTTCAAAGTTTCATTAACAAATTGTGAATCTTTAGCATATACACCTTGTAATAACAAGAAATAATAAGTATATTTATTTGGTAAAATTTTGTTGTTATTTGGATTTCCCTTAATTGAAGATTTAATCTTACTCATAAATTCTTTTGTAGCTTTAATATTTGGATTGTTTGAATAACCTTTTAAAATTGAATTATAAAAAATGGTTGTAAGTGGAATACCTTTAGAAAGAGCTTTATTGTAATAATATAAGGCATTATCCATATCTCCAGCCTTGGCAAAAGTTGTAATAATACCAGTATAACCAACGGAATTTAATTTAATATTTGAAGATTCTAAATGTTGTAAAATAGAGAAACCAACATCTTGAGTTTGTGGGTTTCTTAATAAATTATTTGCAACTGTTATAAAGGCAACATTGTTAAATTGAACTTTTTCAGATTTCATTGAATCAATAATAGCAAAAATTTTAATTAATATTTCATCTTGTGATAAACCAGATTCCGCAGATGATTTTAATAAGAAATCAATAATTGTTGTCCATGTTGCTGTATCTGGGGTAATAGATTTGTATTTAGCAGAAATAAGTTCATTTAATAAAGTTTCAGCATCAATGTATTTTTTTTCAACAATTAATTTACTGAGTAATCTATTGTAAACAAAAATTGTAGGGACAAATTTTTCATCTTTTTGATAAATTTTAAATAATTGGAATGCTTCATTGGTTTTGTTAGATGCGGTTAAGAATTCAATCATTGAACATCTTAAATCAGAATCAAATAACTTAGAATTGTTCTTCTTTAAATCATTAAGAATACTTTCAGCCTTTTCAATTTCTTCATTCTTTAATAAATATTTAAGATAAATTGCATAAGATTTGGAATTAAGTTTAGTACCATTTTGCATTATTTCCCAGACTGAAGCAACTTTATTCTTTGAACCATCAATCTTTATATTGGTGAATGCTTCTAAAAGTTGATTCCATATGTCAATGTTAATTTCAATTTTATGAGTAGATGCAAATTTCCAGATATCAATAGCTCTAGAGTAAAGTTTAGCAGTGTTTAAAGCTTTCATATAAACACTTAATGTTTCTGGTTTGATGGATGATTCTTTACCTTTGTATAACTGTAAGTTGGAATCGATTATATTTTCTAATTGAACAATTCTACCTGAAAATGAAATAGCGTTAATACTTTTCAAACTTTCTTCAGAATTAATATCAAAAGATGCATTAATAAATGCGGAATATAATTTAACAATAGTAGATGAATCTTCAGCTGGTAATTGCAATGATTGAACAAATCTTTCAAAAGTAAGAAGAGTTGAAGGTTTTTTTTTATCAAAGATTAATTTAATAAATTCAGGATCAACAGACTTCTCGTTGTTTGCTAACAATGATAGTAAGTATAACGATAAACCTGCTAAGTTAAAATTTCTTTCATTTAGGTTATCAGCATCCTTTGATGCAAATGAGTTTTTGTTATTTCTAAAATAATTAACATTTTCAATCCATACAGTTAAAGCATTAACATATTTCTTTTCAGAAATTAATTCTTTAAGATATCTAACAAAATGAGATGAATGAATCATTTTATTATCAATCAATAATGTGATAATTTCCTTGAATAAAATGCTATTTGGAACATCATTATTAGTTTGTTCTTTGATGGTTAGAATCTTAGTCAAAAGGACATTACCAACTGAAATCATAGAAAAAGTTGCACGGGATTTTTCTCCATTAGATGCCTTCTGGAATGCGTGTTGAACTTTTTCAAAAAATGGAGAGAATTCAGTATAATTTTGATTAGCAATTTGATACAATGATGACACAAAAGGATTACCTATTTTTTGTGGAGAAGTACCATTATTGTTACTATTATTTGATGTTGCTTTATTTGGTATGTCATTGCTTTTTGAAGTAGTTGAAGTTTCAATATTGGTTGTTTCGGTTTGTGTGGATTGAAATCTCAAACTTGACTTTGCAGCAATGGTAGAAACCTTTGAAAGGGACTTTAATGTAGTCGTATAGTAGGTGGAACGCAATGAACGGGATAACATTTTAGTATTCAGTCGTATGTGTCCTTAGTTGACTCTTTCTTGATAATATTTTACCTGCTAAATACGATGTCTTCCTTGTGACCTTCCACCACCTTCATCAACTAATCTTTGTTATTTCACAAGTCGTCGAATTTGAAATTTTCATTTATTTATTTTTCTTTATTTTCGCATTTTCTATGATTTTTCTTTTCTACCACACACGAAATAATACACCCATTACTATATAAATGAGTTGGTTATGTTATGCATCAGTATTCGACAACGTTGCCAAACAATTAATTTTATTTGAAATTTATAAAGTCAGTATATACATCATAGTAT
Organism: Pichia californica; assembly: GCA_030574395.1. Lineage (NCBI taxonomy): Eukaryota > Fungi > Ascomycota > Pichiomycetes > Pichiales > Pichiaceae > Pichia > Pichia californica. Next base: position 212,259 of record JAJMEW010000163.1, read on the forward strand.
TTATAAGTATAGATCTAATAGTTCTTCATCAGAGATTCCAAGGCGTGCAGAATAAAGGACAAAAAATTCATCTATTCGAAGAGGTTTACTTTCTGTATTTTCATCAAGTTCATAATTTAACCAATCTCCTTCTTCTAACATACCAATGTGTCTCTCTGTGTATGCATGCGTAAGTTTATATTCATCTATCACTTTGGTACAGTTACATGTACCAAACGGTGGATCAAAATATGCGATCATATTTTCATCAGCGTGATCTGGACAATCATATAAATTAAGCCAAAGTCTTAATTTATGATCAAAAACATAATCAAGTTCTGTAACTCTAGTTAATGCCTTTGGATATAACCTCCAAATAATCTTTTCATAATCATGTGGAAAATATGCTCTAACACCTTCAAAATATGATGGAATCATAATTGAAAGTTCATCAATAGTATAAACATTATCATTCTTACAATGAATTAATTGTTTTTCTTCTTGTAATACTTTCAATTGATCCATTAACGTTTCAATATAAACATCATCACCTTCTAATGCAAAATATTGATTAATTTCAAAATCTTTATCTACTAATTTCTTCAATTTTTTATTTATAGATGTTTCCTTTAAATAATTCTTTGACCATGCTAATGCTGTAATATCCAAATATATTCCCGTACTAATATCAATTAATCTTCCATCAATCACATTATTACCATCCCCTTTGATTCTACTATAATATGCAGGATTGATATCAATCAAGTAACCAGTCATTGCAGTTTGGAATCCATCCTTACTGCTATAATCAATAATCATAGTTTGATTAAAATTTCTAGCTAACAGGTTAAGTGATTCCATAGTAACAATAACATCAATATCACCATCCCATGGTAATGTTAAACCATTTCTTATCCAACCTAACATTGAACCATATGCAATAAAAGTTTTAAGATTATTTTCAAAACAAAACCTAAGCCATGTTCTTGCCAACTTATGAATAATAGATTGTCTATAATCATTTGTTATTAAGGAACCTTGGAAAAATCTCCAATCATAATGAGAACCAAGAGAAGAACCATAAAGTTGAGCTTCATATAAGTATTTTGGATGATAACCACTTTGAATTCGAAATTTCTCAAGTCTATCAATTTCAGTATATAATTTGTTATCGAGCTCATTAGTTACTGCTGATAAACTCAACTCATTTAAAAATTCTTCCTCATCCCATACAAAATCATCAAATTTCCAACTACTAACTTTCATTTGGCCTCCTTTTTTCAAATCTTTAACTGCTAAATAGGTTTCTTTTTCGTTGATACTTTTATGATCAGTATTTCTAATAATCTTTTCAACTCCAAATTTATTTAATAATCCGGATGTTCGAAATCTTAAAGTTTCAATATTCCAACCTGTTTTTAAAAAAGTTTTCAAATCTTTCTTAGTGTGTTTAATCTCCCAATTAATAAATTGTTTGAGAATATCTCTATTCCTAATAATTGGTTTCTGTTCTAAATTTCTTTTGGGATCAACACTAATCATTAAACTACCTTCACCATTGTCACCAAAAACATCGAGTAAATATATCTGTTCTGGAGGAGGCATATGTGTCTTCAAATATGTACCAGAATATAGTAATCTTCCTGGTTCTCTTATTTTGGCATCTGTTGGGCCTGTGATTTCAAATTTAAAAGGATGGTTTGGAAGTGGTCTTTTCAAATCATTACATTTGCTAAAAAAATTTTTGTTACCTTCACATCCATATAACATTGCAAATGTTTTACAATCTAAATTTTGTAAATTTTCGATATTATTCAAAAATTCATTTGAATGTACAGCTAGCCAATCTACTAAATACTCATTATCATATTCTAATCTTTGGTCTAAATCTACCCAATCTTCCCAACTGAAAGCAATGTTAAAATCTTTCTTTAACTTTCCTTTATTTGCTAAAAGGTGAGACTGTATATATAATAGTAACATTGCTGGTGTTAATCTAGGATCAAAAAAATCACTTAGCTCATCCATAAGTTCGTCTTCAAAAGTAATATCAGGATACAATTCGTCAATAAATGGCATAATAATCTTATGCAATGGTGTATTATCAATCGGTTGATCCATAAATGAGAGTTCATTTGTAAAATTTGGAGAAGATGAAACTAATATTCTTTTATAAAATAAAGATATTATCATTATTAGTATAATGAAAATAAAAGTTATTGTGATATTTATTGATTTAAATTTTGTTATATTTTTAAAAAGATTCTTCAAATGTTTGTGAAATGAATTAAATGTATTTCGTGTAAGTTCTTTGTAAATGCTCTCTTCTGGTTTATGAAAAAAATCATCATCATCATTATCATCATATTCATCAATATTTGTCAAATTATCTGAATAATCAAAAGATTTTATAAATTTATTGAAATCAGTATTCTTATAGTTTTCATTGTTTGATCTTTGGAAAACATCATCATGCGTTACAAACATTTCTGAACCGATGTTACTAACATTTTTATTTTTTCCATGATCACCATTCCAACGATTCTTAGAGTGGTGTATGGGTCTTCCGCTCATATTTTCATGTAGCCGGGTGTGTAGTAGTATTGGGGTAATTAACAAGAATATGGGAAAATAAGAAAGAAACTAAATATACATAAATCGGTAGTTATTAATGCAAGGGACCTCTATAATTAACTAATGTGGAGCAAATCTCCGATTTCCCGCTCGAAAAAATTGAAGGAAAGAAAAGAATATAATCCAATATCCAATGAGCACTCCCGATTGGGGAATTTTAGCTTTTAGCATTAATATGTTATTTGTGATTTGTAATTTGTAATTAACAAAAAGTACAAAGGTTTATTCAAAAAAAAATTCAAAAGTCTATATATTGGTTTGGTAAATGTACATAAGATTTGAAAATTATTGATATTTTTCAAGTTCTGCTGGCTTTTCGAGACCCCTGAACTCATAATACTTTTCCATACATGAGTAGCTATCAAAAGTTATATCATCTCTTGGATTACAAGAACAACGACCTTTTGTTCTAATTTCTTCTTTAATGGGACAACTTGTGAAAGGTCCATGATAATAACCAATATCATCAAAGAAATGAATTTTTTCCTTGTCTAAGAATAAAGCTGCAGCGATTGTATGTATTGGAGCATCACCCCATCTTTCATAGAAAAACCCACCAGATTTATCCAAATAATCAAAATATGATCTATAAGTTTTACTTCTTAAGAATTCTAATTTACCAATTTCAAAATTAGACCAAAAATGACATAAATTGTAAGTTTCACCATTATCATCAGATATTAAATCTAAAGAATTATCCTTTGCAAGAACTTTTGGATTTTTAGAAATAAATTCTTTAGTAGTATCCCATAATGTTGGAATAGTTTCTATATATTCATGTAAAGCGATAGTAAATCCATATTCCATATCATTATCTTGCATAAATTGGAAGATATCATAATCAATATCACAATAAAATTTAACACTTGGTTCAACTCTCCAATAATAATCATAATCATCTAAATAAGGATGTCTAAAGAAAAAGCCAGATTCAAATCTACACATATATCTGTAAGATAAAGAATCACCATATATAATATTTCTTTCTTTCATATCTTGTCTAGCAGCTTCTGCTTTATCAGTATCAATCCAAATTGGGGTTGACCAATAATCAAAAGGAATTACACCATATTTTGTTTCACCAGAAATTGATTTTGTAGTTTCATATATAAATTCTTCAGAGAATGGTTCATCATTAAGAAATACCCAATCATAACCAAATTTATGATTAAATCTATCTTCTAAACTTTGAATAGATTCTAACAATTCCCATAAATCATTATTTCTAGCTAATGTAACAAATGTTGCTTTAACCTTTTTTTGAAATTTAGGATTTGTTTGTTGTTTTTTAAATTGTGATGATTTATTAATTTTATCATCTTTTGTTGCAATTGTTGAATTTGTTGTTGATGATGATGAAAAATAAAAAATTAAAATGACAAAGATCGCAAACGCTATTAATTTGTTGATCTTTGTCTTAATTTGAGACATGGGTATGACAGCCATATTTAATTATCAATTCTTAAATCTTAGAAAATAAAAATGAGTCAACTATGTAGCATTTACAAGCAAAAAAATGTTGTAGTATACGTATCAGAATAATAACTTAATTTCAAATTTAAAGATGAAGAGAATTCATAAACTTAACTTCTGGCTTCTGGCGCATACCATACCATATTTAGCACTTAGCCTGTAGTCTTAACACTGCCTCAGTGATTTATGATTTTGTTATTTCTGCTTAGTTTTCATCAATGGAAACCAGTTATATATATATATGGATGGTACATTTAGATTGATTATAAATAAATACATTTACGTATATATAAAGATTTATACCATACAAGATGTACATGAACAAAATATGAAAAGAGGGGGGAGGGGGGGTTGTTAGAGTAAAATGAAAACAATAAATCAAGGGGTATTATAATGTTGTAATAAGCCAGAATAATAATATAATTATTTGTGAATAAACTAATCACCGTATTTTTCCCAACCTTCAGGTTTTTTAAGACCCTTTAACTTGTAATATTTGTTATTACAGAAGTAGTTCTTCCAAGTGATATCATCACTTGGGTTACAAGCACACTTCTTTTCTAATCTGATCTTTTCATTAACTGGACAGTTATTAAATGGAACGTGATAATATCCCAGATCATCAAAAAAATGAATCTTATCCTTATCCATGAATAAAGCAACAGCAATAGAATGAACTGGAGCATCACCCCATCTTTCATAAAAGAATCCACCTGCTTTATCTAAATATTCGAAATAATCTAAATAAGCTTCAGATCTCCAAAAGGATAATTTAGCAATTTCAAAATTAGACCAGAAATGACAACCATTATAAGAAACACCACCATCATCAGAAACCCAATCCATAAAATTATTTGGATTTAAATAATTTGGATGTTCCTTTAAGAAACTTTTAGTAGTTTCCCATAAAGTTGGAATAGTTGCAGCATATTCAGGTAAAGAGATTGTATAAGAATATTCATAATTATTATCATCCATAAATTTAAAGATATCATAATCAATATCACAGAAAATTTTAACACCAGGTTCAACTCTCCAATAATAATCGAATTGTTGCATTAAAGGATGTCTAAAGAAAAAACCTGATTCATATCTACACATATGTCTATAAGAGATTGAATCACCATAAATAATTTTTTCTTGTCTCATTCTTTCTCTAGTTTGAGCAGCTTTTTCAGTATCGATCCATTCAGGGAAAGACCATTGATCATGAGGAATTAAACCATAATGAGTTTTACCAGAAATTAATCTACTTGTTTCTCTTTTAAATTCTTCAGAGAATTCTTCATCATTAAGGAAAACCCAATCATAACCATAAGCATGATTGAATCTATCTTCAATTTGTTTAATTGAGCCAATAATTTCCCAAACATCTGAATTTCTAGCTAATGTAACAAAAGTTGCTTTAACTTTTTCACCAGAAATAATTTGTTTACCATTTTTAGTAGAAGATAAAGATGTATCTTTAACAGGTGATTTTCCAGAACCTGCATTTTTATTAGCATTGACATTAGATGAAGAAGAACCTGCAACTGGAGATTTATTTGTATTAACAGATGAAGCTGGTGCAACAGTATAAGAAGTTGAAGAACCTTTTGAAAGTATATAAGCCGAAAGGATAAGCAATAAAGCAAAAAATCCAAACCTTACCAATCTTGCATTTGATCTGCCCATGGTATCGAGATTAATTGATATATTGATATATTGTCTAAATAGAAAAAGAGGCAAGAAGGGAAGGGAAGGAAGGAAGGAGATGAAGGATAAGAGGAACAAGAAGTGTGTTGAAAGAAGAAGAAAGGAGAACCATAAATTAATTACAATAAAGCTGGCCATTGTCGATCGAGCTCCATTAATCATTAACAGTTAACAGTACACGCTACACGCTATTCATCATCCACATTACACATTACTTACCCGGTTTTCTTTCTGCGCGTACACTACTGAAAATGCCAACAGCGCCTGCTTTGAGCGGGTCGGGAGTCGGGACACGTATATGTAACAGCCAGCGTGTTTAAAGCACCTCGCCAGCTAATAAACCGCTTGCGAGCTTGTTCGTTTCACAAGCCAGTTTTCTAAATAATGGTAGTGTACGCTGGCTTTTGAAAGAAATACATAATGATTTTCTAATCTTTATGAAGGCATGGTTAGCATCTATTAAATGGGAAATAGATACAGGAGATATCTACCATTATTGTATTTGAGAGCTCGTTGCTATTAATTTATTGTCGGTGAGCTTAAATATTGGTCTAAAGTGTGTAGTGTTTATTTATTATGATCTCGCCTAAATATTCATAATACTTGCATTGATGATGATTATGATGATCATACTGGTAATTATGATAATCAGGTTTGTCTTTACGATAATCACATTTGCATTTATGATGCGGGAGTGCTATGCAATCTTTCAACTCAAAGATAGTAATAATAATACACAACAATCTAAAATTATGTCATTGGAGGTGGGGAGGTTCAATAATTTACTCAGAATATCTTTAATGTTTTAGTTCGGTTGAGAAAATGTTTCCTTGATTGCAAATTTTACGAAGACAAATAGAGATAATACTTTGCTGTCTTCAATTTAATAAACTAAATGATTAAGATAGGTATCAAAGAGCATAGAGGAGAAATCTCTACACAATGGCTTTCCATAGATTTTCAAGTCATCAGCCTAACAGTCTTAACTGTCTGTTTTTGTAACAACAAAAGGAATCGCTTTCAGTACAAGCCAAAAAAATTTGATTATGAGAAAACACTTAAAAATTAAAATATATAGGGGAAGCAAAGAGAACCATGATAATTAAAAAGAAATATGAAATTAGACAGCAAAGAGAACCATGATAAGAATGAAAAAATATGAAATTAGACAGCAAAGAGAACCATGATAAGTAAGAAGAAATATTAAATTAGACAGCAAAGAGAACCATGATAAGTAAGAAGAAATATGATAAGTAAGAAGAAATATGATAAGTAAGAAGAAATATGAAATTAGACAGCAAAGAAAACCACGTTTGATAAAAAAACACAAGAAACAAAATAATAGAAAACTGCTAATGGTGTATGATAAGTTGCTCATGCTCAGTTAGCCCTACCATCTGAGCAAGTCTCTTCTTCTTCGCCAAAAGAGTATTAGGTAACCGATCACAGCCATATCCCCTAAGATACACCACCACATTTTCTTCACTCATATTGTTTATTGAGTGAATATCTGTTATTGGAGGTAAAGTATCATCCGGCCCAACTCCAACAACAAATGGAATACGGTTGATTGTAGAACGCTTATACCTAACCAAAGCATCATTCTCCATAACACTCAATCTGTAATTGACCACATTGAAGTTGTCTCTCATCTCATTTCTCATTGCAGCTACTTCCTCCCCTAATCGAGTGACTGTATTTGTGACTGTATTTACCAATGTCGTAAATTGAGTTCTAGAAGAGTCTTCAAGACGTTGCAATGCCAAAAGGACGTCTGTACTACGTTCCTGTTCTGCGATCATTTTATCTACATTGTGTAGATCAATTTGATCTCTAACACTCGTAGCGTTTGAAGCATTTTGAGTTCTCAAAAATTCATTGAAAACAGCTTCCTGGAGCTCTTGTTTATATGTATAGAGGGATTCTCTAGACACTTCCCCATTAAACTCTATATTGTAACTGTTTGATAAACTATTTGACATTTTGTTGCTGACGCCAAGTGTTTATATATATCTCAACAAGCAGAAATTGTTGCAAAAAGAAAATAAGGCGAAGAAGAAGATAACACGAAAGCTGAGCATGAAAGCTGAGCATGAAAGCTGAGCATGAAAGCTGAGCATGAAAGCTGAGCATGAAAGCTGAGCATGAAAGCTGAGCATGAAAGCTGAGCATGAAAGCTGAGCATGAAAGCTGAGCATGAAAGCTGAGCTTTTTCTATCCTGTGTTTTTGTTCCCACACTTCTCACTTAATCACTTGCCTGAACTTTCTGTTTTTGCTATGAATTTTACACATATTCCATAGAGCTGGGCGCTGGGCCGATGGCCAATGGTACTACATACGCAACGAGCTCTCAAATACAATAATGTTAGATATCTCATGTATCTATTTCCCATCTAATAGATGCTAACCATGCCTTCATAAAGATTAGAAAATCATTATGTATTTCTTTCAAAAGCCAGCGTACACTACCATTATTTAGAAAACTGGCTTGTGAAACGAACAAGCTGGTGGTCCCAAGCAAGAAGACGGCCTACCCTGTATTACTGGCCCACCAACAAAACAAGCTGATGAGTCAAATCGCTTTACTGGTTATTTTAAATACGCTGACTGTTATATAAACTATCTTACTTCGATGTAATCATCATATTTTGACTGTGTATGTAATGCATGTAACACATAAAGTGTGAAAGTGACTAGTATGGCGTTTGAATTTTTTTTTTTTTGGAAACGTCGATCGACGCCGCGTTTCCTTTGTTTTTGCCGGTCTTCCGGATTTGGCAAACCGTAAACAGATGGCTCGATTGGGCATTGGGCAACAAACATTGTGTTTTGTGTTTTGTGATTTGTGATGCAAAAACAATTCTAAATCTAATTTATACTTTAATGCTCAGCTACTTTTGTTCTTTTATCTTATAATCTCTCTCTTTATTTTACCTCTTTTCAACAATCACCTCCATAACAAACATTGCTTTAAATGGAGAATTATAAAGGTGAAGTATGGGTCACCATAAATGATCCAATTTCTGATTCTATCTTCCAAAAAGGTAAAATTATTGAAAAATTAGATTCATCTGACAATTTTAAAATTCAATTAATAAATTCTGAAAATGATAACAAAATTATTGAAATTAATTCTTCAAATTTACAAAAATCAAATCCAACTAGATTTGATGGTTATGATGATATGGCTTCATTAACTTATCTTAATGAACCATCTGTTTTAAATAATTTAAAAATTAGATATAAAGATGATAAAATTTATACTTATTCAGGTCTTTTCCTTGTTGCTATAAATCCTTATAAGAATATTAATATGTATAATTCTGATTTTATTAATTTATATTCACAATTTGATAATAATGATTTAAATTCTGATCCACTTAAACCTCATATATTTAGTACAGCTCAAAAATCTTTCCAAAATTTAATTAATAATAAAAAAGATCAATCAATCTTAGTTACTGGTGAATCGGGTGCTGGTAAAACAGAAAATACAAAAAAATTAATACAATATATTTTGTCCGTTTCAACTAATAATTCAAATAATGACGATAATAACAATGCTTCAATTTTAGAAAATCAAATTTTAAATGCAAATCCGATTTTAGAAAGTTTTGGTAATGCAACAACTGTTAGAAATTTAAATTCTTCAAGATTTGGTAAATTTATTAAAATTAAAATAAATCCAACTTCATCAAAATTAAATGGTGCTCATATTGATTGGTATTTATTGGAAAAATCAAGAGTTATTAAACAAGATTCAAATGAAAGAAATTATCATGTATTTTATCAATTATTAAAAGGTGCATCAAGTGATCTTCTAGAAAAATTATATTTAAATAATTCATCTATTAAAAATTATCAATATTTAAAAAATGGTTTAACATCAAATATAAATAATATTAATGATAAAGAACAATTTCAAGATTTATTAAAATCTTTTAAAATTATGAATTTTAAAGAATCTGATATTCAAAATATTTTTAAAATCTTAGCAATAATTTTACATTTAGGTAATATTACTTTTAAAAATTCAAATAATGATACTAAACAAGCTGTATTATCAGAAGATTCAGAAACTTTAATTGATAATATTTCTAATTTATTAGGTGTATCTTCAAAAGATTTTAGAAAATCATTTTTAAATTCAAAGATAAAAATAGGTAGAGAAATTGTTAATCAACAAAGAACTGCTTCTCAAGCAAAATTTTCTATTGATGCATTATCAAAATCTTTATATGAAAAATTATTTCAATATTTAATTGATCAAATTAATGAAAATTTTAAAATTTCTGATATAAATAATAATAATAATAATATATTTAATGATTCTTCAATTAATAATTATATTGGTATATTAGATATTGCAGGTTTTGAAATCTTTGATAAAAATTCATTTGAACAATTATGTATTAATTATACAAATGAAAAATTACAACAATTTTTTAATCATCATATGTTTGTTTTAGAACAAAGTGAATATATGAAAGAAGGTATATCTTGGAAATATATAGATTTTGGAAATGAATTAAAACCTACTATTGAATTGATTGAAGGTTCAGATATTAATAAACGTAAAACTAATATATTTTCTATTTTAAATGAAGAATGTGTTGTTCCAAAAGGTGATGATAAATCTTTTATTGAAAAATTATTTAAAGAATTAGAAAATAAAGATAATAAAATTGATAAATCAACTTTACCATTTATAGCTAATAAAATTAGAGATGGTTTCATTATTAAACATTATGCTGGTAATGTGGATTATTCGATTGATGGTTGGTTAGATAAAAATAAAGATCCATTAAGTGCAACTATGGTTGAATTATTAACTAAATCAAAAAATATTTTTATTAATGATTTCTTTAATTCAACAGATTCAGATTTTAATATTTCAGATTCCCCTATTAAAGGTAATTTATCACCAAAGAAAACAGGAATTTTTAGAACTGTTGCAAAACGTCATAAAGAACAATTAAATACTTTAATGGATCAATTATCTCAAACTTTCCCACATTTTGTTCGTTGTATTATTCCAAATACAGAAAAAAAACCAGGAGTTTTTAATGATAAAATTGTTTTACAACAATTACGTTGTAATGGTGTCTTAGAAGGTATAAGAATTGCACGTTCAGGATATCCAAATAGAATTGATTTTAAAACTTTTGCTTCTCAATATAATATTTTATCAAATGTTTCAATAAGTAATAATAGTGATTATAAACAAATTTGTGAAATGATCTTAGATAATTTGGAATTAAATCCTGAAGTTTATAAAATTGGATTAACTAAACTTTTCTTTAGAAATGGTGTTTTAGCTAAATTGGAAAAGAGCAGAGAAGAAAAATTAGCTTTAATATTTAGTGATTTTAATTCATATATTAGAGGTTCTTTAATTAGAAAAGATTTTCAAATTAAATTACAAAGATTTAGAGCTTCAAAAATTTTAATTAATAATTTTCAAAATTATTCAAAACAAAATAAGGATCCATGGTTTAAATTAGTTAAATCTTTAAAACCAAGATTGGATGATTCAAGTATGGTTGAAATGCAATATACTACTAAGATCAATAAATTAGAGAATAAAATTAAGGAATTATCAAATCAATTAAATAATGAAGCAACCAATCGTGATTCTACTGTATTTAAAATTAAAAATCTTGAAGAAGAAATTTCTACTCACATAAATATGATTAATAAAAAGGATTCTGAACTTGATCAATCAAAGAGTAAAATAGTTAATTTGGAAAAAGAACTTTTTGAAGCTAAACAGATTTCTGAAGAAAATTCCAAAATTTTAAAAGAAAGACAAGAAGAAATAAAACATTTATCTGAAATAAATCTTGATAGTGTAAAATCGTTAGAGACAGAAAATAATGCATTAAAAGAATCTAAACTTAGAATTGAAAGTAAACTTGAATCAGAAGCAAAATCTATTTTACTTTTAAGAGAAGAAATTGTATCTATGAAGAATTCTATTGATAATAAAGAAATGGAATTATCCAGTTTGAAACGTGAAAAGAGAGCAAATGATTCTGAAATTACTAAAAGAATTGAAGATTTACAATCCAAATTGAATGAAACTATAAAGGAAAACAAAGAAGTTAAAAATCAACTAGTTTCTAAATCAAAATTATTAGAGACTAATGAAACAACATTTAATCAATTGCAATCTGATCATTCAAAAGTATTAAATGAATTAGCTGCACTTCGTGAAAAAAATATTGATTATGATGCTAAACGTCTTGCTTATGATCAATCAGAAAAAATTAAAAAGAAGTTTAAACAATTAAAACATGAATATCAACAAACTAAGACATTACTTGATCAAAAAATTAAAGATGAAGTTGAATTTAATACTGGTCGTCAACAATATAATAAAGAACTTGAAGAAACTAAAATTGTTATTAAAGGTTTACAAAGTGAGCTTGAAGTTGAAAAACGTACATCTGTTGATTTAGAATTGAAACTTCAGCAAGCAAAATTAGATACTGAAAGAGCAATCAAGGAAAAGAAAAGTTTGGAAATGGATAATGCTCAATTAAAATTAAGATTGAAAAATATCAATCCTTTACAAGCTGATATGAACCAGTTAGAAATCAATAAAAAAAATTATGAAATTACTCCTGAAGTACATCAATTACATGAAGAAGTTAGATTATTAAGAACTAGGCTGGCATCAGAATCATATGAAAATAGAAACTTGAAAGCAATTATTAAGAAGAATGGTAATACTAATTTCATGCTAGATAATTTCAAAATTTCTGGTCTTACTCCTTCTACATTTAACACTGGAGATGATGTTAAGATTTTTAATGATGATGATAAGACAACTAGCTTAAAGGAAGAATTAGATGTTGAAAAAGAAGCTAATAAGAGGTTGCAAGGTCATTATGTTCAATTACAAAAAGATCTGATGTTTTATAAGAGCAAATTTAATAATTCAAGAGATAGTACTGGAACTGATATTATAACATCCTTTGATTTGTTAGATAATGATGCAATGGAATATAAGAGTAAATTTCAAATGTCTGAAATTGAAATTTCAGATTTGAAAGAGCAAGTAAAAGATTTAAGAATTCAACTTAAGAAGAATGAAAATATGAGAAATGGTAATGTTAATAGAAATATTTTGAATGATTCAACAAATATTGAAAATTCTGGTAATTCTAGTGATAAAGAGCAAACTAAGTTAAAGCATGAAAATTTGAGATTGAGTTCTACATTGAATGAATTAAAAACAAAATTATCACGTTTAGAACAAGGTAATGGTAGTAGATTTGAACAAGAAGAAGAAATCATTCAACTAAAGAGTAATCTTAAGACTGTTCAGTTAAAGAATAGTGCATTAACTTCAAGTGTGGAGTTGTATAAGAATAGATCTGAAGATTATTATACAAAGTTATCTAAGGCGGAAGTTGAATTACAAAGTTCAGTAAGGGAACGTAATTTACTAGAAGATAATATTACACAGCTTAAAGATAAATTAAAACGTTGTGAATTACAATTAGGCGAAAGTGATAAACGTGTTACTTCATTGAATAATTATATTAGAGATTTAGAGAAAAAACTTTCTGATAAAATTTTTGAAATTAGTCAACTAAATCATGAATATGATAGCTTGAAGGATAAGTATGAAAACAGTGAAGAACTTCGAAAATCTGTTAAATCTGTTAACAATGAATATCAAGAAGCTGAAATTAAGAGATTAAATGAAGAAATTTGCAAGAATGTTAACAAAGAAACAGAATTAAGTAAGTTATTAAGAAGTTTGAATATGCAACTTGAATCAAGTAAAAAGGAAAATTCATCCATTAAATTTAACAACACAGAATTGTTTAGAGAAAAGAATGTTCTAACTAAAGCATTGAATGATTGTATGACTAAAAACGAAGGTTTGTTAACTGAAGTTCAAGAAAATATTTTGAAAGTTCAAAATTTGTCACAACAAACCAAAGTATTGAAAGTTAGTAATTCTGCCCTTTTGAAGGAACGTGATGAATTATTATCTGCTAAACGTTTATTACAAGAAGATTTAGAAGAAATAACCCTTCAATTTGATCGTCATTTAGCAAAGGTTAGAGATGATGCTAATAATGCTATCTTAGCTAAACAATTAGCTGAAAAGTTTGAAAAATCACAGTCTGATCTTGAGATTTTAGATATAGATTTACAACAATATAAGAATATGTACGAACAAATTTCAATTGAGCTTGAACAAGTTAGAACAGATTATATGAAAGCTATGGAAGAGAACAAAGAATTGACTAAGTTTAACTCTGGTTTAATGAAGAAATGGGATGAAAGTGAAAGAAAGCATAGTGCAGAAATTAAAGCACAAGATTTACATTGGTCCAAACGAATTGATGAGTTGGATCAAAAATTATTTATGACTAAATCACTTCAACGTGATGAAACTCATAAGTTGGATAGTTTAAACAGAACAATTAAGGATTATCAAGCACGTAATAAAGATTTAGAAAGATCGAAAAAGCATTTGGAAGATGAAATCAAACATCTTGAAGTTACAATTGAAAAGATGAATTTAAATTATAATAGTTTGAACAAAAGAGAGATGGAAGTACAATTGAGATGTAAACAATTGTCTAGAGAATGTGAAAGATATAGGGATGTTGCAAATACTTATAAAGTATAAAATGGTTGATTTTTGTATCATTTTTTAATTTTTTTTAATATTTGATTTGATTTATATTTATAGACAGTAACATGAGATTAGAAAATGAATCTATAAAAACTAACAAGTAAGTAAACTTACATCTCCGTATTTAAAGAATTTGCAAAAAAGAAATGGACGAGACCGGAGTCGAACCGATGACCTCTCGCTTGCAAGGCGAGCGCGCTACCAACTACGCCACACGCCCAAAGAAACCTGGTCCCTAGCAGGATCGAACTGCTGATCTTGGCGTTATTAGCACCACGCCTTAACCAACTGGGCCAAGGGACCATTTATATTTTTTAAATTTGGGTGGTTCAACATCACAGCGTTTTGGAAACTTTAGCCCAAAACCCTTTAAACCTGATTTATAGCTGAACCAAGCAAGATATGAAAGATTTATTAGTTTAAGTACGTTGCAAAAATGTATAATATTTAGCTGAAAAAGTATTAGATCTTCAATATTCAAATTGAAAGAGTTATAAATGATTTTACTTTTTTACATAATTTTTTTCCTGTTGTAAAATTAATTTTTTCTTTTTAATATTTTAAAAATATTTTATGAAGTATTTAAAAACTTAAGATTACGTAAGCTATTTTTATTACTTAGTAATTTAACTTAATTCATAAAACTTGATTCTTATATAGGATTATTAGTTGTGACTCCTTATTATACTTATATAAGTGGTTATTTATATATGCATATACTTCATTTAACAGTTCGATTATTACATAGTAGTATGAAGAATTAAATAGGAATATTCAATAAGGCCATCAATAAGACCATCACATTATTTATATTACAGAGTAGTATATAGATATTTTTTTGAAAATTGTTATAAAAAGCAGGATATTGAAACATATTTTGATTAATTAATTAATTAAACACTTCTTTTACCTTTTCCTGGTTCAAAAGGCATAAAGAAAGCAAATATGGATAAGCATCCAATAATTGCACCACAAACCCAAATTGGAACACTTGAACCACTTTTTTCACCATACCAATAAGTAACTGGAGCAAAAGCACTTGATATTCTATCAGCAACTAAACATAAAGCAACACCAGTTGTACGTGCCTTTGTTGGAAAAACTTCTGGAGTATAAGCATATAAACAAGCATAATAAATATTAATAAAAAAATATGTAGCTGCACCAAAACCAGCATCACCACTTGGTGTTCTAACAGTTGTATAACCAAATAAAATTGCCATACCAGCTAATGAACCAAAAATCATTGTACCTCTTCTACCAACTTTTGGAATTAAGATTAAATATCCACCTAATATGGGACCAAATATACCAACAAAATTTGCAATAGTAGAATTTCTATAAACTAAATAAGGAGTACTTCCTGTTGATCCACCATGACTAGCAATATAAATGTATAAGAAGTTGTAAAAGACAGAATAGGAAATACCAATGAATAACCATGAAAACATAATTAAAATTGTAGATCTAATAACAACTTTTTTGGAGAATAAAATTTTGATATTTACAAGTGTTGTTTTCCATAATTCTTTTAATGCATTTTTGAAAGTAGTATACTTTTTTGGATCATAATAAGTTGGTTCAATTTCACCACATTCTAGTAATTGTTCTAAAGTTAAAGAACAAGGTCTGTTATATTTTCTAGAAATTTTCATAATAGTTTCATAAGCTTCTTTATCTCTACCTGTTGAAACTAAGAATTTTGGAGTTTCATCTAATTGTAAAACGAAAAGACGAATTAATGCAGCACCCATAACAATACCAGAATTAGTATACCAACAATATCTCCAACCTCTATTAATACTTGAATGACAATTTTCTGCACTTGAACAAGAATTATTTGGAATAAAAGCCCAAGAAATTAAACTTGCAATTGTTTGACCAACACCCCACCATGCAGCCATTGAAGTATTTAAATATTGATATTTAGATGGTAAATATTCCATGAAAACAGCAACATCAGTTGCAAGATTACCACCTGCAGAAACTGTTGATAAAAACATGAAAATGGAATACATTGCATAACTTGAAGTACCACCAGTGAAAAAACCAAAAGTTGCAGATAATAATAAAGAACTATTAAAAGCTAATTTTCTACCAATTAAATCAGCACCAAAACCAAATAGAATTGAACCTAAAATCAAACCACCAAAGTAAATTTCTGTTGCAACTGGATATCCACCACCTTTCATTTGATAATCTACATAAGTTTTAACAGCAGATTGAATCATTGCCATTTGAGAATCAACAGAATAACCAAATCCAGCAATACAGAAAAGCTGTGCATGATACCAAGTAAAACCAATTTCATCAAGAGCATTATTTATTAAATGAACTTTTCTACCAAGAGCATAATCACTACCTTCAACAATAGTTAAATCATCGTCACTATAACCTTTATCATCACTACTTAGATCATTACTTGAGTTATTTTCTTGGTCATACTCAAAAAGGTCTCTTTCATTAGAGTTTATAGAGTCATCGTCTACTTTCTTTTCTTGAAGATTAAATGTCTGTATTTCTGTCATTTGTTGAATGAAGTGTGATAGATGTAATACAAAGAAAGAAAGATACAAAGAAGAAAGAAAGAGCCAAAAAAGGTTAAACCCCTACTCCAAAATAAGTAGAATGGATTTGGCTGTCTTTTATATGGATATGCATTTAGTTGTCGTAATACCAAAGCACGTAAATCAGATACAAAGAGAACAAGAAAGCAGAGACACCAAACGTGTGTGTTAAATCAGCATGTGAAAATGGCCATCTATCTTCCTTCCGGAGAAACAAAAACCTAAAACTAAAAAATTGTTTGCACGTGGGAAATCTGAATTTAAAAATGAAATTTTTGGCTCAACTCCGGCATCTGTGTGAGATGTGAGAGAATAAACGATCATTGGGTGCTGAATCAAGTAAAAGACCATGGGATAATTAATACACCCCCCGTGGCCATTGGACATTATATTACTAGGCATTCAACATCTAACAGCATTTTTCATTCTTAAGTCGTTAATCGTCAGATACAAGGTACCAAGATAAGAGAATAGTCACACGTTACACTGGACTAATGAATAACCAATAGTTTTGAGTTTTGAGTTTATTATAAATTTTAAAACTTGCTACAAATACTCAATAATCAAATATATATACCCTACTATCCCCAGTACCTTTGATGATTCTTATATAAACAAAGGTATTTCAATTGCACCACCAACAGTTTCGATACCATCGTTCTTTTTCTTCTTCCCGTTAGAAGATCCCTTTTTATTCCGACCTCCACTTACATTCTTTGAAACCTTATTTTGTTTATTATCACGTCGATTATTAGATGCACGCTTTCTTCTAAGTATACGATGATCTTTATTATTATTATTATTATTATCGTCACTATCATTTTCAATAATAGTTTGTTCTACTTCAATATCATTATTATTTCCATTTCCACCCGCAACAACTGGTGCATCATGTCCAAGTAATGACATTGTTAACTGTTCGGTTAATCGTAAAATATTATCATCTTGATGTTTATCTTTTGATGACAAATTCTTTGACTTGACAGTCTCAATTGAGGTATAGGTTTCAATATTATTAATCACATCATCACCTAATATATTATCGTAATTATTATTATTATTATTATTATTATTATTATTATTATTATTATTATTATTATTATTATTATTATTATTATTATTATTATTATTATTATTATTATTATTATTATTATTATTATTATTATTATTAT